>CM077154.1:79379129-79471629 GCA_039583875.1 Platanthera guangdongensis | reverse complement strand
CGTAGTCGGTCTGGCTCTGAACCTACGTGCCTATGACTTCGTTTCCCAATAAATCCGTGCAGCGGAAGATCCTGAATTTGAAACTTTCTACACCAAAAATATTCTCTTAAACGAAGGTATTCGTGCTTGGATGGCGGCTGAGGATCAGCCTCATGAAAACCTTATATTCCCATAGGAGGTTCTACCCCGTGGAAACGATCTTTAATGGAACTTTAGCCTTAGTGGGCCGTGACCAAATAAGAATAATCCACTGCCTGGTGGATTCACAATCCACTGCCTGGATCCACTAGGCTACATCCGCCCCTTCCCTTATCTAGCTAAAGGATGGAACTATATCCGTCCATTTTCTTATCTAGCTAAAGGATGGAACTAGATCCACTAGGCTACATCCGCCCCTTCCCTTATCTAGCTAAAGGATGGAACTATATCTGTCCATTTTCTTATCTAGCTAAAGGATGGAACTATATCCACTAGGCTACATCCGTCCCTTCCCTTATCTAGCTAAAGGATGGAACTATATAGTTCCATTTTCTTATTGGAGTCAAAATAAGAAATCCAACCAATCCACATTTAATTCAGTACGAATTAATCGAGCCGCCACATAATCTATTTATCCCAAGCATTCATCAACTCCGGCAACATAACAAATCCAACCACGGCGCTTTTCACTGGTATCTGCGTCATTTTTATCTCTCGGGCTCTCGTCCCTCTCGCAAGTGCTTGACCGATTTACCCCCCCCCCCCCCCCCCCCCCCCGAGAACCCCAATAAAACAGAAGAAAAAGGAAGAGAGGGAAAGTGGACATGAAGCTTACAGTGAAAACGGAAGAAAATTACCGTATGCTTTTGTAGTTCCAACCCTCCAAACCCACACAACATAAGCACCTCAACCCTTAACCATCTCCGGAATTCTAGGGCACTATTGTCGAGAGAGAGAGAAGAGACGACGCAGGCGTTAGAGCGAAGAACCTCGTTGAGAGAGAGAGAGAGAAGTCGAGAGGGAGAGGTACTTTGGTAGAGTCCCAAACGAGAACTAAAGAGGTAAAATGCGAGCGGCTTAAGGAAGAAGAAAATCGAGGAGGCTTCCCGATTTCTCGAGAAAGTGAGCCATCAAGGACCGTCTATAATAAGCTAGCCCATTATATTACTTAAAGCACACTTAATCAAAGCTACACTTAATTACCTTAGCTAGACACATGATTACCAACCTTCTTCATTTAATTAACCATCCACATTTAATTCAGTACGAATTAATCGAGCCGCCACATAATCTATTTATCCCAAGCATTCATCAACTCCGGCAACATAACCAATACAACCACGGCGCTTTTCACTGGTATCTGCGTCATTTTTCTCTCTCGGGCTCTCGTCCCTCTCGCAAGTGCTCTCACTCTCTCGACTGGTGCATTCTTCTCCCTACCACTCCCTCTTAATCTCCCGCTCTGCATTCTCCTCCCTACCTCTCCCTCTCATTCTATCGCTTTGCATTCTTCTAGTTTTCGTGGTTTGTTGGTTACCTTTTGGTGGTTGTAGCATGGTGGTTGTGGTTTGTTGGTTTCCTTGCTACCCTGTTGCCTTGCAGGTGGCTATAGCATGGTCATCGTGCCCTGCTGCCTTACTAGTGGATGTAGCTTTATGGCCTTATATTGCTGGTTGCCTTGCTCCTTGTTTGATGGTTGTGTGTTTGCTATTTTTATGAGTTACTTGCTCCTTGTTTGATGGTTGTGTTTGCTATTTTTATGATTGCATTGCTGCTTTGTGCCTAGTTGTTACGATATATCTACCCATTTTTTTATGCTTTGTTTAGTAATTAGCAATAAATTATTTTATTTGATTTGTTGGACAACAAATGAATTGAAATTCTTTGAGTATTAGTTATTTATCCAACTTCATTTTGCAATCGATGATGTATGTCCATAGCAAATGATGAATGCATGTATATCCACCATCATTTTTTTTTCTTGCTTCTTTGTGCCTTTTGATAAATAAAATATTTGGATACTTTGATTACTTGTTCCTTTGACAAAATAATTGATTGATAGCTTGTTGGATATTCAGATGTCATGGGTTCTCTACTCTGAATGATAATGATAACTTTGTATATTACTGATGATGCAAAATATCATTGGATAAATAAAATGTTACAAGAAATTTTTGAAAGATGACTGAAGAACTAACGATCTAATTAAGTTAAGGGGGCTTTTCTAATGTTGATTTTTTTCATCTAATCTAGTAATTTTGGGTTTTTCTTCTCACGATGCAATTATGTATATTCCTATCATTAAGTATTGTATGTTAAATGTTTCATGTAGCTTTTAAAATTTAGAAGTTCAATAAGTTGTAAAATTGTCAGTATTGTGTCGTGTATAAAAAAATAACATATTATTATAAATATAATTAATTAAATATTTAAACTGATATATTTAATTCAAACCCACGTGTCCCCGACATCCTACATCTGCAACCATGATTTGGCGTGAACATATCTCTTGAGTGTTAGTGTATCCTTCTTTCTCGTTTTCTCTCCAGCTTCTCGATAACTAACATTGATGGAGGAGAACAAGGTGAGAGGAGATGAGATGGAAATTCCATTTGGGAGATCTGATGTCATAGGAGATGAGCTAATGGATAAAGAATCAGTTATGAATAGGCGGAGCATAATGGTCCCAAATAACCCTGTAAATGTCAGACTGGTATGCTTGAAAACATTAATGTGGAGTGGTGTTTGTTTCAGTTTTTATGTATAGTGGAATGAGCTTTTCCTTTGCAGATATTTCATGAAACAAACATCTAAATTTTTTATGAAATTGTCATTTCCAAAAAAAGCAAAAGCTGGTTAGAAGCATGAACCCATCTAACTTTTCTATGTAGTGACTATATGCATAAGCTGTGCTCTTAAAAAATTCGTCTATGGACTCAAGTTGTATTATTCAATGCAACCTTGTTATTTTTCATGGTCTGCCTTAGTTTTTCTTGGAAACACGTTTTTGCAGGACAATGAGTGGTGGAAAGATCTTCTTGATGATAAAATGTGCAAAGAAGTCGAATGCAGTGGTAAAATGGTTTTACTTCTCGACATTCTCTCAATGAGTTCAGAGGTTGGTGATAAGGCTTTGGTTTTTAGCCAAAGCCTGACAACACTTGATATGATAGAGCTCTTCTTATCAAAATTTCGGAGAGGCTCTGAAGGAAAATATTGGAAGAAAGGCAAGGATTGGTATAGGTATGATCCAATGCTTACTGCACTATATTAGTATTTTTTGTTGTTTGGATTATTCTTTGGCAATGATTGCTGTATTAATGTCCTTCGATTACATTGAATTTTTTCATTGTATTGAAGGTAAAATTATTTGATATTTACCTATTCCTTTTTTATTTTTCCTTTGTTTGAGTTTTAATGGTACTTAGGCATTAGTGAGATTAAGACTAAGGATTGCGCAAAATGTCGACAAAGGATCCAGATAGCCCACCCCACTATGGTGGGATAAAGGCTTAAGTGTTGTAATTGTTGAGTTTTAATTCCTCGTTTTATTTTAAAATTTGTCATGTGTTGTAGCACCCCTACTAGTTCGGCCACATTTCAAAAGCCCGGACGGAACTTGTTCTCTGAAGCAAAAAAAACGAGAATATTAAAATTGATATCATTGCAGAAAAATAGCTAAAGTATACAACGAAAATAAAAGAGCGAAGCTAGGGTTATAGAAATACCTCTAATTCTGACTTTTAACTGGAATTGTAAAAAAGTCACAAAAAGTGCTACATCAAATTGAAAGTGAAAACATAAGTTAAATTTGAAGGAACTCTCTGAAGCTTGTCCTAAGCAAATCTCTCGGCCTGTGTTCCCTGGATGGAAATGTCCAAAGACAGAGTCAATCCATCTAGTGTGTAAGAAAAACTCTTTCTCTCAGTGCACTAAAATAACATAAGGAAAATGTGCATGGATGTTGTAATGTAATATTTTATGCTAAGGAAACATTTATTATGGTTTTTGCATGCTTTTTTTCTATACAAGTACTTTTCAAAAATAAATAGTTCTCTATATTTTGATCATGTACTAAATCTTCTCTAGATTCAAACTCATTAAAGTGTTAGGTTTCTAGGCTCTGACTTGTATCTGTAGAAATAGGCCCAAAACTTTGTATATATTCATTCAAGTAATAGTTACAAGAATACACACACTTATATAGGAGAAGAAGGAAGGGAGAAATCCTAATACATGATGTGGGACTAATACAAGAAGAGAGAAAAAGAAGAAACAACATGGGCCCTTAAATGGGATTTTCTAACACTCCCCCGCAAGCTGGAGCGTACAAGTCGTAGGCGCCAAGCTTGGATAAGAACTGATAGTATAGCGGCCTAGAGAGAGCTTTCGTCAGGATGTCCGCAACTTGGTCGGTAGCAGGAACATGCTCCAAATCAATCTTCTTTGACTGTACCTTTTCCCGGATAAAGTGACAGTCAACTTCGATATGCTTTGTTCGTTCGTGAAAAACCGGATTCTTGGCAATATGAATTGCTGCCTGACTGTCGCAAAATAAGGTTGCCGGAGATGAGAGACGAACACCTATGTCTCCCAGAAGTCCTTCAAGCCAGGTTAGCTCAGAGACAACAGCAGCCATAGCCCGGTACTCGGCTTCGGCAGAGGAACGCGCAACCACATTCTGTTTCTTGCTACGCCAAGTTATGAGGTGTCCACCAAAGTAAGTACAGAATCCAGTTTTGGAGCGCCTATCATCGATAGATCCTGCGTAGTCAGCGTCAGAATACGCGACAAGAGATAGAGATGTGGATGGCTTGTACACGAGTCCTTGTCCGGGGGCGATCTTAAGATATCGAAGGATGCGCTCGACAGCTTGAAGATGAGATGTCCGAGGAGCGTGCATGAAATGCCTCACAACTCCCACAGCAAATGAGATGTCTGGTCGAGTCACCGTAAGGTAGATCAGCTTCCCAACCAAGCGTCTGTAATATTCCGGATTTGTAAGTAGTTTGTCAGAGTCAGAGCTATGGGCCGAGAGCTTGTGATTTGCGTCCATAGGAGTCTCCGCAGGTTTGCACCCAGAATAACCTGCATCATGAAGGAGGTCCATACAGTACTTCCTTTGAGATAACACAAGACCATCAGGGCGTCGGACGACCTCGAGCCCAAGAAAGTACCGAAGGTTGCCCAGATCTTTGGTTTGAAAGGCAGAATTCAACTGTGCCTTGATCTGTTGTATTCCTGCCTTGTCGTCGCCAGTAATCAGGATATCATCAACGTAGACCAGAAGAATCACAGTCCCGATTGACCGATGTCGGGTGAAGAGAGAAAAATCAGCTGAGCTCCGAGTGAAGCTACTAGCACAGACCACCATACTGAACTTTTCAAACCACGCACGCGGGGACTGTTTGAGACCATAAATGAATTTCCGAAGATGACATACCAAAGACTCCCCTGTGGTCTCAAATCCGGGAGGCTGCTGCATATAAACTGTCTCCTGTAGATCGTCGTTGAGGAAGACATTCTTGATATCCAGCTGATAAAGTGGCCAGTGACGATGAACAGCCAAGGAGAGAAGAACGCGGACCGTGTTCAATTTGGCCACGGGAGAGAAGGTTTCCTCGTAATCAAGGCCATGTTGCTGAGTAAACCCCCGTGCCACAAGACGGGCCTTCAGACGGTCGATAGTGCCATCCGCCGCATGTTTAATGACAAAGACCCATTTGCAGGTAACATGGGTGTGACCAGCAGGAAGAGGAACCAGATCCCAGGTCTGGTTAGCCCAGAGAGCCTGCATTTCATCGTGCATAGCAGCCCGCCATCCTGGGTGGTGAAGCGCCTCCTGCACATTGTTAGGAAGAGAAATAGAGGAAAGGGAGGTGGCAAATGCGTAGAGAGGCGGTGTTAGCCGATGTAGAGAGACGTAGTTGGTCAAGGGATGAGCTGTAGAGACGGGAGCGTGATCGACCGCAGCCGAGCTATCGCTGGCAGCAGGGAGCTGGGTCACGGGAGCATCCTTGGATGGGCGACGAGAGTAGACACGGATTAGCGGCGGAGGAAACCGAGGAGGAACGGGGGGGAGGTTGAAGAAGACGACACAGATGGCGTGACCGGGACAACGGGCCGGGGAAGAGAGGGAGCAGAAGACGAGGGAGCAGAAGACGAGGTGGTGCTGGGTAAGTGAAAGGGCTGGTCTTCGCAGAAGGTGACATCCGCAGAAACGACCAGTTTGCCGGTAGTAGGAGAGTAGCAGACGTACCCCTTTTTAGTGCGGGAGTAGCCAACAAACATATACTTGGCGGCCCGAGGAGCAAGTTTGGCGGAAGGAGGGCCAAGAAGGTGGACATAACAAACACACCCGAAGATCCGTGGTGTGAGAGAGGTGAGGGGGATGGAGGGATAGAGGAGTTGGATGGGCGAGGCAAAATCAAGGACAGAGGAGGGAAGACGGTTGATGAGATGACAGGTGGTGGAAACAGCAAAGTTCCAATATTCGGTGGGAACGTGCATTTGGAACATAAGGGAGCGGGCAACATCGAGAAGATGATGATTTTTGCGTTCTGCCACCCCGTTTTGCTGAGCGGTATACGCACAGGAAGTTTGATGGATGACACCAAAGTCAGTGCAGATATTGGAGAAGGCACGACCCGTATACTCCCGAGCATTATCAGTGCGAATGACTTTGAGAGAAGTGACGAACTGCGTACGCATCTCAAGTAAAAAAGCGCGAAAGAAAGAGGGAAGTTCAGTGCGATCATGTAGTAAATAGAGCCACGTGGTACGGGAGTAATCGTCAATGAACGTGACAAAATACCAAAAGCCAAAAATATTAGGGATCCTATAAGGACCCCAAATATCAGAATGAACTAACGACAAGGGAGTAGTACTCCGGGTACAGGCAGGGGGGAAAGAGGAACGGTGTTGTTTGTCGTAGACACAAGATTCACAGGAGAACTCCTGTAAAGATATATCAGGAAGAGCCCGCTTGAGAATCGGAAGGGGAGCATGTCCAAGGCGGCAATGACAATCAACAGTAGAGATGGTGGAGAGAAGAGTTGGTGGGATATCCAAGATGTACAACCCATTCACCAGCTGCCCCTGACCAATGGTACTCCAGGTGCGGCGATCCTGCATAAGAAAAGAAGAGGGTGAAAATGTAATACAACAGTCAAGGTCGTGTGTGAGACGACTAACTGATAATAAATTGAAGGGAGACCCCGGAACGTGAAGAACCGAGGAAAGAGAAAGGGTTGTCTTAAGCTGAAGATCAGCGGAGCCAAAGACGGGGAGGGTGTCACCGTTGGCCATAGTGATGCGAGCAGGATGAGGCGTGTGGAGATATGCTGGGGGCTTCTGGGAGGAGATATGGTGAGTAGCGCCGGAATCAACGATCCAACAAGGATGATGAGAGAGGCAGGTGATACCCTCTGTAGAGAAGGACACAACAGAGGTGACAGCTGAAGAAGCAGGCGCCATGCGGTGAGCAGAAGAAAATACCAGGCGGCCAGCAGAGACGAGGTCGGGCGGCTAGCAGAGAGGAGGCCGGCGACTAGCAGAGGGGAGGCCGGCGGCGAGCAGGAACAGACCGCGGCGGACTGCGGCCGGTCGAGGCAAGTAGGGCAGACCGCAGCGGCAGAGAGAGGCCACGCAAACAGAGAGAGGCCGCAGCGGGAAGAGAGAGGCCGCGCGGACAGAGACAGGCCGAGAACAGAGAAGTTCGCAGCGGGTCGAGACAGGCCACGCGGACAGAGAGGGGAAGAGTCGGAGGAAACCGCGACCAAGATGCAGGTGAGAGAGGAACAACCCGCACGGTCAGGCGGACCAGAGAACTGAGGAGAAGAACCCCGCGAGGAGAGAGAATCAAACAGAGAGAGAAGAGATCGCAGTGACCATCAAGAACCCGCAGAAGAGACAGGCCGCAGGAGGCCAGGCGGGTAGCGAGCAGAGCTGGAGGGGCAGGCCGCAGCGAATCGGAGTAGGCCGCAACAAGTAAGGGAGTCCGGTGCGAGCAGGTAGTAGGTAGGGTGGAGAACAAGCCGTAGGCAAGCCGCAGCGCAGGAGAACAGACCGTGAGAGGTAGAGCGGTTTGGAGGAGAGAGGCCGCGAGGAGGAACTCGAGCGGCTAGAGGAGAGAGGCCGCGAGTAGGAACTCGAGCGGTTAGAGGAGATAAAGATCGGGCGGCTAGAAGCAGACAGACCGCAAGCGGCAAGAGAAGGCGCATAGAGAAGTGGGGCCCACGGGAGAGAAGAGAGGTTATAAAAAAGGACGGAGGGGGGGGAGGGGTGGATCCACGGGAGAGAGAGGGAGTGGAGGAGGAGAGGAGCGGACAGAAGGGTAGGCCGCAGAAGGCCGCGTAGGTAGCGGACAGAAGATAGACCACGCGGGTTCAAAAAGGGCAGACCGCTCAGTTCGAACCTGGCTATGATACCATGTAGAAATAGGCCCAAAACCTTGTATATATTCATTCAAGTAATAGTTACAAGTATACACACACTTATATAGGAGAAGAAGGAAGGGAGAAATCCTAATACATGATGTGAGACTAATACAAGAAGAGAGAAAAAGAAGAAACAACATGTGCCCTTAAATGAGCTTTTCTAACAGTATCTATAGTTTAGGCATCTTATATTCACTTTCTTCTCATTCATAGTTGCGTAAATCATTATTCACATTCTAAATATTTGAGTCCCTAATGACGATCATGAGTAGTCTAGTGTGTATCTATTTCGGGCACATACTCGCATCTAATAATCTTCCATGGGGTGTCAACTCCTCCATTTGAGGCTGATACGGTCTACCAATGTAGCATGAGGAAGAAATATGATACGAAATGGATACGAGGAAACGTGTTTTTTCAAAAAATTAGGATTCACTTTTCATAATATAAAGAAAGAATTTTATAAGAACAGAACATATATATTAGATATTATATTTCATTCTGATGTAGGGGTAGGCTACTAGTGCACAAAATCTACGACGCTAGGTGATAGTGCAAGGGTGACACGTTAACTCAAATCTACATGCAATGAAATGAGCGATGTTTTTACGAATAAGTTAAAGCAAAGTAATTTCAGCACCACGCAGATATTTAAATAAAAACAAATATTTAATTTTGGGCAAATTATAATGGCTTCCTCCGCTCAGAGGGCCAAAGCGAAGCGCGGGGCGAATGTTTCGTCCTGCAAATTATTAGAGCACCAAAATAAAGTCCACAAACAGGAATCGCAACAAGATATGGTGAAAGTGCAGGTTAGATCTGAAATACTCTAGAGGGGGGGTGAATAGAGTATTGTGCTTTATTCAAACTTTTTACAACTTTTGTTGTATTCCTAAGTGAACAAGTCAGTAAGTAAAATAAAATAATCACAGCAAACTATCTAATCACAGAGCACAGCCCAAACAAAAGAAAAAGGGCAACCAGACGACACAAGAAATTTTATAGTGGTTCCCTAACCTGGGTACATCCACTCTTCTACCACCCTGCTAGGAATTCACTCAGGTTTTTGATCAGCTGCCTGACACCAATGAGCTTTTGTTCAGGTGCTCAAAAACCAAAACCTCAAGTCTTTTGAAAGGAGACTTGCAACTATAATAATTTTGAAAGAAATTAAAACCCTGTACAGGAGTTGGAAAAGAGGTGATGGTGTCTTCTCTTTCTCAATGACAACTGAGAAGACTGTGGATTGATGTTAGCAGATTTTGCTCCCCCTGAGATCTTGAATGTATCAGGAAAACTGGAGCACTGCTTCAGGGTGATAGGTCTTCAAAGACCTAGAGTGCCTGGATCAGAAATTGCTTCAGGAACTTCTTTTGACAGATAGATTAATTTGTTGTCCTTTGAAGTTGTCCTGTAGAGTTGAAGGAAGAAGACTCTTGATAGTATTTGAATGTTCTTCTTCTTCTTCTTCTTTATGAAGTTGTTCTCTGGTCAAGGCTGATTGCAGTAGAACTTTAGATTTCTGTATGATTGTTCTTCTGTGCAATCTGAGTGTGTCTGTCTGATTGTCTGTATTGCTGTGTGTCTGTCTGTGTGATTACTTTCTTTTGTGTGAATCTTTTTGACTGAAGAATCCTTTTGAAATTTGAATGCTTGAGCAGTAATTGCAGTCGACCTGGGAAGGAAGCGGCAATCAATGATTTCCCTAACTGTCACATGGAAAAACGGCATGAAATAATGCAAGATTAATTGCACGTTCTAACGGTAACATTCCGAGAAGATCTGACATAAATAACTCCGTAATCATCGCCAAGAAACGGGACGGGAAAACTGGAGAAGACCTAGTGTGGAATCGTCGAACGAAGAACGCAATTCGTCGAGCTGAGTTAGAGTTCGTCGAGCTGAGCTTGAGTTCGTCGAGCTGAGCTTGAGTTCGTCGAGCTGAGCTTGAGTTCGTCGAGCTGAGCTTGAGTTTGTCGAGCTGAGCTTGAGAGAGTTCGTCGAGCTGAGCTTGAGAGAGTTCGTCGACCAGACAATCTTCATTTGTCGAACAGACAGTCTTCATTCGTTGAGCTGAGATCCAAATTCGTCGAGTGAAGAAAGATTGTGGAATTAGCCAAATATTCTGCATCTGCTGATATTCTGTGTCGACATAAGTTGGTGTCGACTGATTGATCTTGGTGTCGACTCAAATCTTCTGGTGTCGACATAAATTGTCTGGTGTCGACACAAATCCTAAGTGTCGACACAGATCCTCTGAATTCAGAAATCGTCGAGTAGAGTACTGCATTCGTCGACCTGAGAAGCTGACTTCGTCGACCTGAGAAGTTGAGAACTTGAGGTCCAAGTTCGTCGAGCTCAGAATCTGATTCGTCGACCGAAGCTTGAAGTTGGACTTAGAAAAATTCTGAAGTTGTCCTGACTTTAGCTTGATGAGGAACTCAGTCTTCGTCGAATAGAGAACTAAGATCGTCGAGCTCAGCTCAAAGAATTGTCTCACGATCGTCGAGCGCAGAACACCTTTCGTCGAGCTGAGTTCGAACTCACTTTACTTAGTCTTGAAATCTTCTAACTCTGGAGTCTCTGATGGTCTTGTTGATAGCTGGTCCATCTGAAGTTGACTCTAAGGACTTGGCCTATACTCTAGTACACAAATTTGACCCTGGCTATACAGGTTGGGTCACATCCTAATTTAGTGAATCTAGCCCAAATCAACTAGGGATCCAACAATCTCCCCCTATTTGGGTGAGGTCACTAAGAGACTCAAAGCAGAAACAAACAGAAAAACAAAGCAAAAAAATTATGGTGGGGGTAGGGATTACCTTCGGGGGGAGTTTGGAGTCTTAGGAGTCGTCACCTAGGGTTCCACAGCGTCGGCACTGGGGAGGGATCGCGGGATTCCGGGATTCAATGTCTCCAAAATCTGCAATGACTCAAATCACCCCCTAAGCGGTCTATTTATAATAAAGAGAAGATTAGGGCATCCCCCATCAATGACTATGATTGACCGGAGGTGGGGCCACCCATATACATCAAAATAAATGCAAATAAAATTAAGTAATATATGAAATTGATTCGCAACGCGAATCCGGACGCATCCGCGGAGTCCGATCATCGATACGGGCACGCCATATATGGTAAGTCACCAATCAGCTCCGAATGTGCCCAAAACTCGTCCTCCACTGCAAGTTCTCGTCTCTGCTCCACATCACATTCGCATTTCCTAATTCATATAATGACATAATCTATAAGAAATATAGAAAATAGTCGATAAGAGCCAACATAAATTCACATCTTGAATAGTCTATTTGAAGATAAAATACAAGCTCGACCCAACATACATGCTCACTAATTTTATTGTTCTGCCATTCAAATAAGTTGTGACAAAGACTGCAATCAACAGAGACAATTGATATTGGGCATTATGCTTTCAGTTCTCTAGTTTAGAAGGATGTTGATTTCTCTTATTAATGAACGTTTCACTATGCTCTGTGTTTTACTTTTTTTATTTCCTGTTCCATCCATATTTTTTTTCATGATTGAATTTTCCATAGTTGATCTAATATAGTTCTCAAAGGCAATTACAAACCTAGAAAACTTCAAACGAAGCGCAGGAATAAGTTATCGTATTAAATTTCTCTGAACGTCGTATCTCAAAAGCACAAAGTTACGAGAACAAAATATGATGCAACACATGCGTCACACCTGCCCGCCACCCTAGAGTTCCACCAGGGGGCCCACCTGGAGTCGGCACCGGGCAGCTTTCATCAGTTCCGCGGCCCCTACACCCCAACCAACTCTCCGTCATGGAGTCACCACCCTGTGGCAGGTTGTTGAGGCCGGGGCTCAATCCCCAGACCTCCTAGATAAGAGGCCTTCACCAACACTCTCATCACCAACTGATCCGCGGCTCAGTTGGTGATGAGAGTGCTGGTGAAGGCCTCTTATCTAGGAGGTCTGGGGATCGAGCCTCGGCCTCAACAACTTGCCGCATGGTGGGATTTTATGATGCAGCACAGGCGTCACACCTGTCCGCCGCCCTGGAGTCTCACCAGGGGGCCCACCTGGAGTCAGCACCATGCAACTTTCATCAGGGCTGCGGCCCGTACAACCCAACCAGCTCTCCTTCATGGAGTCACCACCTTGCGGCAGGTTGTTGAGGCCGGGGCTCGATCCCCAGACCAACTAGATAAGAGGCCTTCACCAGGTTACTCCATGACGCGGCATAGGCGTCACACCTGCCCGCCACCCTGGAGTCCCACCAGGGGGCCCACCTGGAGTCAGCACCAGGCGGCATTCATCAGGGTTGCGACCCGTACACCCCAACCAGCTCTCCGTCATGGAGTCACCACCATGCGGCAGGTTAGTGAGGTCGGGGCTCGATCCCCAGACTTCCTCGATAAGATGCCTTCACCAGCACTCTCATCAACAATTGATCCGCGGCTCAGTTGGTGATGAGAGTGCTGGTGAAGGTCTCTTATCTAGTAGGTCTGAGGATCGAGCCTCGGCCTCAACAAGCTGTCGCATGGTGGTGACTCCATGATAGAAAGCTGGTTGGGATGTATGGGCCGCGGCCCTGATGAAAGACGCCTGGTGCTGACTCCAGGTGGGCCCCCCGGCTGGGACTCCAGAGCGGCGGGAAGGTGTGATGCCTGTGCCACATCAAAATATCAAAAGGTTATAGAAATTATTTTGTATGATTAATTTAGCCATTAAGCATTTGTGATGACAAGAACACAAGGAAAATTCAAATATAATCAAGTATATCAAAATGAAATTGTTGCAAAAGGTAAAAACATTCCCCCAGTTAAGTTTGCATGACGAACTATAAGAACAGAAAAACAAAAAGAAGAAAACAATGAAATCTTTTTAAAAATAACCATTTTTAAATAATTGTCATAGATAATGGAATACGAGTATCCCTTTGCACTCAGAAGACTTGTTGAACCTGTTGGAGACCACTTGAAGTAAAACATGTTGAGCGACGACCCAAAATCATCAGAAAGCCGCAAGTCAAGTGCCGGGTTGAGAAGAGGGCTTTAACAGATGTTAAGATCCAGAGAAGAGGATTTCAGCGGAGTAGAGAGCTTCGGCGGGCTCACTAAGAGCAGCAAGAGAGGGCTTCGGGGCTTTTGACAGAGAGAGGAGAGCTTTCAGCGGAGAGGGCTTCATGGGCATCCATCAGGGAGAGGAAAACTTGATGGTGCACAAAAAAGGCTCTTAACCTGAAATGCCCACGTGACAGGTGATAGAGCGATCCACTAGCCCGCGTGAGATTAAAATGCGGGAATCGCGGATCCCGCAAGCAAGATATGTTATTCTGTGTTTTTATTTTAACTTAATTATATATTAGTGTTTCCAGCATTTCAAAAACCCGTTTTCGGGCGTTTCCCGTATCCAATGCACGTTCAAACTGCTATGTGGGGCATTTTTAGGTATCCATGCTTTATAGCGGTCTACTACGCCCTATGGATATGTTTATGTCCATCAATCACGAGAGAAAACAATTGATTTTGCCCCCTATTAATATTTATATTGTGGTCAACATGGTCAATATAAAAGAACATCCGCATAAGGACATTATTCTTATGTTTTGTATTTCATTATCCTTTTATCTTCTTATTAGTGGTTGGCATTATTAATCTTAAGGGAACGCCCGCATAGGACCACAATCTTAAGTCATATATTTCATCAGTCTTATGTCTTTTGTCTTGTCTTAGTGTTACTGATGTTAACATGTTGAATCAATTATAATATTGATCTAAATACGCGATACCCTACATCATGTACTTTTAGCATCCATACATTTTTGCTTGTGTTCATAGGGAAGTTGCATAAATAATTTCTTTCATCTTAATTCTTAATATACATTGTTCATATTATGATGATCAAAATGATTAACTTATGAATTACTATTCTCATCTATGCCTAAAATGTGATTTTCATAATAACATTTTATTATAATATTTCTTTGTACAAGATATAATACTTAGGAGGAAGCATATAAATTGATCTACATGATATGTCTAACCAAAAGGAATCAAGTTTCTTACATCGGTGTTATGGCGTTTATCGACCGACATTGCTGCATGATTTCTCTATGTTATTCTGAAAACATGTAGTAGTCTTTTTCGATTAACAACGGGCTCTCCTTCTCGACCTCTCCCAAGAATCCCTAAAAGGAAATTTTAAACATGCTCTTTTAACTCCTAATATTAAAAGAGATTTCAGGAGACGATCCATGAACTTTTTTGAAATTAATAGGCGGAATATCTTAAAATGATAAGGCAATCTCACCTTGATTCTTTGACCGTAGAAAAGTTCGGGAAAGGCAATTCTTGGAGAGTACGACCTCTGAATCTCGGAGGGGAAGCAAAAATTTTAGGGCCAGAGGTTTGACCTTCGATTTCGAAGAAGGAACAAACATTGAAACAATGGCCAACCGTAATTATGGGAAGGAAGTCAACAAGGTGACTGTGCGGGTCGTGTGGCCCTTTTGTGATTTTCAGGCAACAACAAAACTGGATATCGCTAGGCCAATCGACTTTGATGTCGCGTGCAGAACAATCGTTGAGGACCAGTTGTGGAAGTCAAGGCGGTTGTGATTGTTTGTGTTGTCCGGAGAAGGAACCCTAACTACGATTCTCTCTTTCTTCTGCAACGCCGATTTTTAAAGTCATAAATAAAAAAAATTTTACTCGCCTCTTAAGCTAACTTGGTCCTGGTTTCTCAGTTATAAAAGGGCTTCAACCGACGGTACCAAAATTACAAATTATTATATTTTTGTTATATGCAAAGCAGCTCTGTGGTATACGACTACCTTAATTTACAAAATTTTCATAGCCTAAAGGTTTTGAATTAACTCAATATGAAAGCTATCAGGAACCTTCAAATCACCAAAATAATTTCTGAAAAGTCAGAATTTGAGGTGTTTTTGTAACCCTAACTCCTGTCTTTTCTTTTTGTTGTGTTTTAGTTATTCTCTGCTATGATATAAATTATATTACTCACGTCGATTGTTTCATTAAACGAGTGTCAGACAGGCTTTTGAATTATTGTTAAACTAGGTAGTGTTACTGATGCAGGGACAGGAGTCCACCTGCCCCGCCACCTTGGCATCACCACCAAGGGGCCCACCTGGAGTCAGCACCAGGCGGCTTTATCAGGCCCGCGGGCCGTACACCCCAACCAGCTCTCCGCCACGGCATCAGCACCGCGCGGCAGGTTGTTGAGGCCGGGTCTCGATCCCGCACCCCCTAGATAAGAGGCCCTCAAGCAACCTCTCATCACCAACTGATCCCCGCGGGCCTGATAAAGCCGCCTGGTGCTGACTCCAGGTGGGCCCCTTGGTGGTGATGCCAAGGTGGCGGGGCAGGTGGACTCCTGTCCCTGCATCAGTTACATTTGTAAGTGGGGGAGTAATGATGCTTTTTTCAATCCTCACTTTTGGGAGTTTATTACTGGATCATTCTTGGGACAAAAAGTTTGAGTAGAAATTGCACCATGCCAACCTAGCTTAATTAGCCTTTCTTTTATTTGCTAAACGTTACGATTATTTGTACTATTAATTACCCGGACCTACCCTACGAGTTAGTATAGTGATGCCATGCTAGGTCAACTTGGAGTGGACGCTCTTAATGCAACCCTATATGCAATGGAAAATAATGTAATTGCAAGAGTAGATCTGTTTTAAAATTTAGCAAAATGAACAAAAACACAAACATTCACAAATTTTAATTAAAAAAGGGCAAGCGTTGTTCAACAAAGGCTAGCGGAATAAGGCTTGCAATTCATATGGTCACAGATACTAATAACATGTAAAATAAGCATCCACTATAGGTAGGTGCCAAAATACATAATAATAGGAAATAAAAACTCCAACCACAACTTACTCGTGCAGCCGGCGGCAATGACTGTTGTTTACGAGCATCCAAGGACAGCAAAATGGGGAAGACGTTGGAAGTGGAGTTCTAGACTGGTGGCGCTTGGATGGGACTGTGGGAGGGAGGTGTGGGTAATGGGTTAGGCTAATTTGCAATTGTGAGTTGGGGAAGAGAGGTGGAGCCTGTGGTTGAAGTAGCGGAAGTAAGAGGGATAACAGTTACAACAGGATAAGGCAAAGAAATATCGTGATGGGGGATACGGATAACGAAAAGGCTCAGGGAAGGTTATGGGAGTCACATGATTTAGATCGTCGGGATTTATGTGTTGGAAGTAGGGTGGGACGGTGATGAAGGGATGTCAGACGTGGTTGTTGGTAGAGGTAACCGACGGTGTGTGTTAAGGAGGCGTGATTGTCGGTTGCTTGAGCGACGATTAGGGCAAGCGGGTGTCGACGGAGCGAGAAACTCATTTGGAAGAGGGAGACCGTGGAACCTGGGCCCTTTGGGTAAGGAACACAAGCAGAGGGGGAAGTCTGAAGGGGAATTTCCTTGATGTCGCGCCAAGGGAGACTTTCGGCATCGCACCGGGAAGAATAGAGATCGACGGTTGGCCAGGAACTGCAACAAGATTTTAATCGCCCACAATGAACTGTTGTATGCATTATTTATAAACCTAAAATCAACTTAGAGCACCAGAATCGAACGACTCATAATGTCTGGGCCGATCGGACGTCAAATACAACTCTAAACATATGAAGTAATATATCAAATTGACACGGATCGATCATCCTGACGCAACCACAGTCTCGTATCGTCTGACTGGGTAGCGGATCACCGCTTCCTGCGGGAATGAACCTATGTCGAGCGTTGCGTGCCATCAACTCCTCCACCCCCCTTCCCGACTTGCAAGCACTCATCTTTTGTGTATAAAGATGGTCGTACTCACTGTGTAATCGCGGAGAGAGTCTCTCAAGCACCTCTGAAGAAAGGCATGTTGCATCGTGTAGCGGGCGACTGTTTCAATGGACAAGATAACAAACATTATCTCGCTCGCACGTGGTGTAGAAGTCATGATCAATGATCTGAAGTATTTCGTCGGTAGAAGTAAATGTCTCTAACAGTAATGTATATCTGTCTGACTGTTGTATCGGTGGTACCGCCGATGGTGCAATAAGATCCTCATAGATCGACTCCTCGCGTGGTAACATGGAAGGACTGGTAAGAGCAATAGGGAGGCGAAGGCTTAAGTAGGGGTGTGAAGAAAGGGTCCACATACACGCGCTCCTCGTAGTAAGGTGTCAGATCCTCTACGTTGATTACTCGGCTGGTGTATATACCATGTGGAATGTCAATTTCATATGCGTTCGTACCAATCCTCCGCACTACTGTATTGGGGCCCATTCGACGAGCTCTTAATTTTTTTGTTGGTCCTTGCGGGACCCTCTCAGGTCGAATGCGTATCAACACTTGCTCTCCCTCCTCAAAGATTTGTCTCCGCCTTTGCTGGTTTGATTTATCTTTACAATAATCATTACTAGATTCAATTTTCCTATGGACCAACTAATGAGGTGCATGCACATGCTGGATAAAAGACTCTGCTGACTCACTGGGTCGGGACTCGAGAGGAATATCCATCAAGTCAATAGGTTTCCTAGTCTCATACCCTAACATGGTATTGAATGGCCTCAAACTTGTGATCCTTTTGATGGAACTATTATATGCAAAATTCGGATATAGGTTGTTGGAACCCTACTCGTGATTTGGGCTAAATTCACTATTATGATTGTTTAGATGGCCCAATATGTATAGTCTAGGATCATAAGTTAGTTACATGGTCAAGGTCAGCAGCACATACTTAGATTGTCAGTACCCTCCTTCAGAAGACTTTAGAAACAGAAGACTTCGGAGGAAAAGCAGTTAAAAAGAATGCAGAAAAGTCGTTCAACGATAGCTGAACTCAGCTTGACGAAAGTCTAGCTGAGATCGACGAACTGTGATCTCATATCAGAAGTTCAGCTCGACGAAAGTCTAGCTGGGATCGACAAACTGTGATCTCATATTAGAAGTTCAGCTCGACGAAGGACTATCTCAGTTCGACGAACTTGGAGCTCAGGTCGACGAAATTCTTGCTGAGTTTGACTAACTCCTTCTAGGTTCTGTTCGACTAATCTTCTCTGCAGTTTCTCAGTTCGACTATATCAGTTTGATTTCAAATTATATTATATTAAGACAGTAATACTCTGATAATTAATGTTCAATATTCTCAAGAATATAGTCGTTACCCGACAACATTAATTATGATTTCATAGAGTTATTACTCTACCAAATTTACTGGGATAGTTAGGGAAATATATTCAAGACTAAATTAGTCGTTCCAACTCCCAGATATTATGCAGAAGATTTCAAGGAAAGAATTTAAAAATTCAAATGTTTTTGAATCTGCAATCAATATATAAAGTGATTTTCAGAAGATTGTCAGTAATCAATGAGAAAAAAGAGAAAATCAGTAATCAGAGAACAAGAAATATAGACAGATACATCTTATTCTTCATCATCTGCTTCAACCTTTTCTTGCAGCAACAGATCTTCAATCTGAGACCAAAAGTTCACATCTCTCAGAAACATTTACTGGAGGAAGAAGTTTTCAAAGAAGGTCTACACCCTGAAGCAATGCTACCACTCCTAATCAGATTTATACAAATCAGGGGTAGCTTTGACATCATCAACAATCCACTAGTCTTCTCAGAGATTTGAGACAGAGAAGACAACATCATTTTCATTTTCCTTTCACTGTCTATAGGGTTATAAATCCCTTCAAAAGCTAACCTTTTGCTTCACAAGTCACCTGATCAAAAGACTTATGATTGGTTTTTGGGCAGCTGATCAAAAGCTCAAAGGGTTGTTAGATCTCCCTTAGAAAAATAGATCTTCTGGTGGCAGGGCACCTGATCAAAAATCTTTGGTGGCAGGGCACCTTATCAAAAATCTGTGGTGACAGGGCACCTGATCAAAAACCTATAGTGGATTCCTACCAGGATGTAGAAGCATGGATGTACCCAGTTTTATTGGGGAACCACTATAAATTCCTTGTGTCGTCTGGTTGTGTTTTTGCTTGTTTATTTTCTGTACTGTTATTTTCTCTTTATATATATATATATATATATATATATATATATATATATATCACCTACTTTAAAATCCACTCTGAAAAAAAATTAAAATTTTAAAATACTCTGTTCGTCCCCCCCCCCCCCCCCCACACACACACACTTCTAAAGTTAGTTAGATTTATCTCTCACTTTCAATTGGTATCAGAGAGCTGGTTCTTTGGTTTCACAGGCTGACACCTAAACCAAAAGATCATTGATAAATCTTATCTACTCTAGTTTGTCTTTTATATCATGACACAAAATAAGGAGTATTCAAGCACCAGATCTACAGTGTGCAATCTTAATAAGTTTGCAATTTGAAAGAGAAGGATTAAGCATTACATGAATTCCTTTGATGAAGATATATATAATTTCATTTTGACAGATCCCCCACTACCAGTGACAACTACAAGCACAGTGCAGTGCCACCACCTGAGTGGACTGAAGCACAGAAGAAGGCCAAGATTACTGATGTCATAACAATGAATATTCTGGCCCAAACTATGTCTGATGACATATTTCAGAAGGTTGCTTAATGTACTTCAGCAAAGGCCATTTGAGACTCCCTAAATGCTATGGTAGCAGGATCTGCTAATGAAAGAAAAGATATGAGATCACACATGATCTCTCAGTATGAGAATTTCAAGAAGGAACAATCAGAATCAGTTGCAGACATGTATAACAGACTCAGTCTCATAATAAATGAGCTGAAAACTCTGGACAAGAACATCTCATTAACAGAGATAAATGACAAGATCCTTATGTGCTTCGGTAGCACATGAGACTCTAGGATTTGGCCAATCAAGGAAGCCAGAAGCCTAAATAAAATCTCTACTAAAACCTTGTTGGGCAAGCTCAAGTCTTATGAGCAGCTCATCAAGAGCAAAGAGGCTGAGCAAAGGACTTCATCATCGGGAAGGAAAGAGCAAAACATTGCTCTTAAACAAGTTTAGAAGCAGCAGCCATTCCAGACAATGAAGATCTAATGAGTCTCTTGGCTAAGAAATTCTACAAGATAACTAGGAAGGATTTCAGAGGCACATGTTGCAGAAATGATGATAAACCATGGTATGACAAAATCTCTACTAAAGAAATAGTCTGTTATGGGTGCAGGAAAGCAGAACATATCCTTCCAGAATGTCCTGAAAACAAAAGAAAGACAAGATGAAAGAGAAGGACTCCAGTAAGCATTCACGCAAGCCCTCTTCCAGCAAATACAAGAAGAAGGAAAGATGATTTGTTTCTGAGACTTGGAGTGAATCTGAGTCAGAATCTTCATCCAGCACTAGTGAGGATGAAGAAGATGCCAAGGCCAGGGAGCTCTGCTTGATGACAATCAATGCATCTTGCAGCAACTCTGAAGCTGCTAATTCAGAAGCTGACAACTCAGAAGATGAATCTGTATCAGAAAATGATCAGGTAATATCTTCTTTTGATTTTACTTCAGATCAATTTAAAACTGAATTCAAATTTCTATGCAATGATTTAATTAAATCTGAGAAGGAAATCAAACTTTTCAGAGAAAAGCTAATTGAATTTGATAATCTATTTTCTAAAAACATCAATTTTAAAGAAAATTTAAAAACTGTTAATGATTAAATAATATCTTTGAAAACTAAATTATCTGATGCTATGGAATTTGAAGAATCACTTAATATGAGAAGTATCAAATTGATGAATATCACAAGCACAGTGAATGCCAGATTAAATGGCAAACTGGGCTTGAGAGTTTCATCTAGTCAGTCTCTTCTATTACAGAAAAATATTTTATCTACTCCTATAAAATTTGTTTTTGAAAAAGAAAAAGAAAAAGTAGAAGACACTAATAAAGAAACAGAAGTTTTATATAACACAAAACAAAAGAAAAAGAAAAATTTTAATAAAAATTATGTTCAACATATTTCGTCGAACCAAGCTCGACGAAATGAATATGGTTCGTCGAACTCAGATCGACGAACTATGAACGCAGACTTTCAGTATAATTATTCGTCTAACTGTGCTCGACGAACTCAATACGGTTCGTCGAACCGCGATTTATGAACGTGGGGCGCAGAGAATGAATACTTTCATTCTGTGAACAGAGTTCGACAAACTCATCCTTATTCGTCGAACACAGATCGACGAACTTATTACAATTCGTCGAACCTCGTTTCTTATAATAGAAACTTTAATTCTTTTCAAAATTTTAATCAAACTAAAACATTTATTAATACTTTTACTCAGTGGATTATTTCTCGTAGGAGATATCATCCACTAGGTTATAAGTACCAACCTGAATTTTCTTATATCTCTAGCTATAAATATGAAAGAAATCAATAACCCAAGGTTACCTGGGTCAAGAAGACCTAAATAATTTTTATGCAGGTGAAGAACTTTCCTACCACAGAGAAACTGTGGTATTTGGATAGTGGCTGTTCAAAACACATGACAGGAAATAATGACAACTTAACTGATTTAAAAGCAAAGCTTTGACCAAAAGTGATATTTGGAGACTCCAACTGTGGACAGACAGAAGGATATGGAAATGTCAAAGTTGGATTAGTTACCTTCAAGAAGGTAGCCTATGTAAGTGGTCTCAAGCATAACCTAATATTCATAAGTCAATTATGTGATGAAGGTTATCTGATATCATTCAATCAGTCTTCTTGTATTAATACTTCTGATAAAAACAAAACTGTTTTAATTGGAATTAGACAAGAAAACGTATATGTAGTTAATTTCAAATCTTCTAATTCAGAAATTTGTTTATTTAATCAAATCAGTAACACTAATGATTTGTGGCATAAAATATTAGGTCATGTAAATTTTAGAAATATTGCTAAATTATCTAGGGACAACCCTGTTAGAGGACTGTATTTTGGTTCTTACAAGAACGAGGGACTCTGCAGGGCTTGTCAATTAAGTAAGCAATCTAAAAATAGTTTTAAATCCATTAATAAATGTGATTTCCCAGGATTTTGTATTTGCTACATATGGACATTTTTGGCCCTATAGCTGTACAAAGTTTGGGAGGAAAGTCATACACTCTAGTTATTGTTGATGACTTCTCTAGATGTTTTTTATGAGAAACAAGTCAGATAACTTTAAAGTTCTCATAGATTTTCTTAAGAGCATAAAGATTGAGTACTCTACTTTGGTTGCATTGATCAGAAATGATCATGACACCGAGTTTAAATCTCTTCTCATGCAAAAATTCTATGAGAAGGAATGTATCAGACACTGTTTTTCTGCTACTAGAACTCATCAACAAAATAGGCTAGCTGAAAGGAAAAATAGAACCCAAATTGAATCTGCTGGGACATTACTTGCAGTTGCTCACTTGCCCCTATCCTTTTGGGCAGAGACAGTAAGAACATCAAATTATGTTCTGAATAGAAGTCTAATTCATAAGTTAAAGTGTAAGACCCGCTATGAATTACTTAAAAGGAAGAAATCTAAAGTAGATTATTTTAAAGTGTTTGGATGTAAGTGTTATATTCATAATAATAACAAGAAACACTTAAGGAAATTTGAAGTCAAGGCTGCAGAAGGAAATTTCCTTGGATATTCCCAATTCAGCAAGTCTTATAGGGTATTTAACAAATCAACATTAAAAATGTAAGAATCTGTACATGTATCGTTTGATGAAGCTAATATGTTTTACAAAGAGAATGATTCTTCTACCAGAGATACTGTGAAGGTACCTTATATGTGTGAGAAGTTGGATGATTTAAACCTTACCCAAGAGATTACATTGCATCCTTCTCCACAGATTGATGAAGACAGTGAAGAAGAAATTGTTAAAGCAGTTGAACCCACAACAACAAATATAATTCCACAAGAGGAATTATTTCCACAAGCTGTTGATGAACCAACTCCACCTGCTGATCTTGTCACACTTAGAGATCATCACATATCTCAGGTGATTGGAGACATATCAGCTGGTGTGCAAACAAGGCATCAACTCAATCAATATCTGATGCGTGCTTGCTTCATTTCTCAAATTGAGCGTCAATATATAAAAGATGCAGAGCAAGATATGCACTGGATTATTGCACTGTAAGAGGAAATCAATCAATTTGAGAGATGTAGAGTTTGAGATTTAGTTCCAAGACTCAAAGACTACCCAGCCATTGAAACTAAATGGGTCTTCAGGAACAAGCTGAATCCACAAGGATTAATAGTAAGAAACAAAATTAGGCTGGTAGCCCAAGGTTACTCACAGGAAGAAGACATAGATTATGACCAGATTTTTGCCCATGTTGCAAGATTAGAGCCTATCAGGATATTTCTTGTATATGAAGCATTCAAGAAGTTCAAAGTATATCAAATGGATGTCAAAGTGCTAGTCTATATATATATATATGATATAATATTTTGCTCTACTGATTTCAAATTGTGCAAAAGATTTTCTGACCTGATGTATTCAAATTTTGAAATGAGTAGCATGAGTGAACTATCCTACTTCCTTGGTCTCCAAGTGAACCAAACCCCTGATGGTATCTTTATATCTCAGTCTAAATATGTTAAAGAGTTACTTCAAAGATTTGGGATGTTAGATGACTCAGCTAAGAAAATACTCATGCCCTCTGTAGAAAAGAAGAAATGGAATTGAAGATGCAAGTTTTATTCATCCACATAGGGGCAATATATAGGATTACAATAAGACACCCAACAGCGATAGGCGGTGTGGGACTAAACTCACTAATAGTAAAATACTAACTTTAACACTCCCCCTCAAGCTGAAGGGGAACCCTACAACTTGAACACAACATAAAATGGAAGGTAAAAGAAGGTTGACAACGTGAGAAAACAACAGCCACCGAGGCCCAACCGCGTGTCACCGGGGATACTTCTACCGGACAAAGGCCACACGACGTTGGTCCGCAAAACCGACCATGACCACGCTGGATACACTCGGAGCGGAAACTAGGTCAACGACGCAAGACCAAACCAACCCTACCAAATCCAGAGAAAACGACGAGGAGACACAAACAACATATGAAATCAACCTAGGGGCCATGTGTGACTAAGGCAGGAGTCGGGAAAGAAGTATCCGAGTCGTCGTGATCACAAACACTCCCCCTCACGTGGATCATGTGCAAGAAGACATAGGTTATACCTAGGGGCCGGGTGTGACTAAGGCAGGAGTCGGGAAAGAAGCATCCGAGTCGCCGATATCACAAACACTCCCCCTCACGTGGAATACGTGCATGAAGGTATAGACTACGCCTAGAGGTCGTGACGTACACTCCCCCTCACGTAGATCACGTGCAAGAAGGCGAAAATCATAGAGACGCAACACAAAAACCACAAACAACAACTTAAAAAAAAAATTGAAATTTTAAACCCTACGGGCTGGGCTGGATCTGAAGAAGAAGGAAGCATCCGTCGGCACGAAGGAGCAGCACGGCAGCAGCGAAGGAGAAGCACGGCTCGCAGAGCAGCCGGAGAAGAAGCAGCTGCGGCAGCAGCAGGCCGGAGAAGCAGCGACAGAGCAGCATCCAACAACGGAGAAGAAGAGAGCTGCATGGGCAAAGGCCATAAGCCGGAGAAGAAGAAGCGGCAGAGCAGCATCCATGCCGGAGGAGGCGTCGGTGTCGATGAAGGAAGCCGGAGGAGGCGTCGGTGTCGATGAAGGAAGCCGGAGGAAGCGTCGGTGTCGATGAAGGAAGCCGGAGGAGGCGTCGGCGATGCAGATGGGAGCCGACGGGATCGTCGATGTCATTCACAAAAGCCGCACAGGGCAGCGGCGGCGAAATCTGTCGTCGACACGACGGGAGAAGGTCCCGCTCCCGTCTCGGAATCAAGTGAAGATTCCGTCGACGGGAACGAGGTGGAAAGGACTTCCCGTGAGCCCTAACAGCCGGAGTCGTGGAAGGACGGGTCGGGGAAGAAGCACGGTGTGTCCAATTTCTTTCACACGGGTCGGGACCGGGAGAGGGAAAGGGGAAAAAATGTTTAGGTCACAGAACCTGGCTCTGATACCATGTAAAAAAGGAAAAATGGAATTGAAGGTGCAAGTTTTATTCATCTACATAGGGGCAATATATATGATTACAATAAGACACACAACACCGATAGACGGTGTGAGACTAAACTCACTAATAGTAAAATACTAACTTTAACACCCTCCAATGTTGTTGTTGATTCTGATGAACATGACAAACCAATTGATTAAAAAACATATAGGGATATTGTTGGGTCCTTATTGTATCTTACAGCTAGTAGACCTGATATTATGTTTGCTACTTGTATTTGTGTTAGATTTCAAGTCATTCCTAAAGAATCATACCCTATTTTACGAAAAAAACCTTTAAGATATATAAAGGGTTGTCCTAATGTAGGACTTTGTTATCCTACTGAGTCAGGATTTGAATTATTTGGATTCTCAGATGCTGACGTTGCTGAACGTAGAGTTGGCAGGATAAACACATTAGGAACTTGTCAGTTCCTTGGTAATAAGCTTGTGTCCTGGTTTTGCAAGAAGCAAACATCTGTGTCAACTTCAACTGTTGTAGCTGAATACACAGCAGTAGGTAGTTGCTGCTCACAGATTTTGTGGATTCAAAATCAGCTCCTGGATTATGGTTTCAACTTAAATAATTCAACTATTTTTTGTGATAATACCAGTGCGATTTCTATTGCTCAAAATCCAGTGCATCATAGTAGGACAAATCATATAAAGATTAGACATCATTTTATTAGAGATTGTGTGGACAAAAATAAAATTAATCTTATCTTTATCTCTACTGATTTACAAAAACAGACATTTTCACCAAACCATTAGATGAAAAGAAACATTTGTTCTTCCTAAATTAGCTAGGTATGATTAATGGAGAAGCTTTAATTTGATTTTTGTCTGTGGTCGACGAACTGTCCATTTTTCGTCGAACGGAGATCGACGAACTATGAACTCTTTGTGGAGTGTTCGTCGAACGTAGATCGACGAACCTTCCTTTGTGAAACTTTTCGTCGAACGGAGATCGACGAAGTTTGTTTCAGAAAATTTTTCCTCAAACGGAGAACGACGAATTGTTTTCCCCCTCTTCAAACTTAGATCGACGCTTTTCTTTTTTTATGAGATTTTTCGTCGAACTGAATTGGAAGCTTTTATTTTTTTCGTCGGACGGAGTTCGTTTTTTCAACTTCTGAAAACTTATAATTAGGTTTTCATCGAACTCCATCCGCCGCTTTTCCATTTCCTCTGTGCGCTTGATCTCTTGTTTTTGCAGAGCAATGGCGGTTTCTCCAGCAATCCTCGCAGCAATGAAATTTGACGTCGGTTTCGATATAGACTTTGAATCCTTCAGTCTTTCCGACCAGGTAGTCAAGAACATCTTACCGCTATTTGAGGTTCAGAACCTGCAAACCTTCATGACAACAAGGATAAAGCTTCCAGTGGCAGATATTAAGGAATGAGTATATACAACAAAGATTCAGGACACTCCAGTTCTGATTGGATCTATCTCAGGACATCATGTTCCTCTTTCACCAGAAATCTTATCTGTAATTTTTGGGTTTGTTAATGGTGGAGAAGAAATAGAATTATCTTGTAGTAAATTTAATGAAATGCTAGATAGGTTGGGTCGTGCTGAAGGAAACCCTAACCACCTTCTTAAGAAAAATCTTTCGATAGAATATAAATTTTTAGCCGATATTGTTGGAAAAGTGATGTTGGGCAAGCACATCTCATGATCATATAACCAGACACCAATTTCATCTGATGTGTGCCTTGGTGAATCAGAAAAGAATTAATTGGGGATTGATTCTATTTGACTCCATCAAGAAGAAGGTAAATAAGAAGGATGTTGGGCATGAGAGAATTCTTGGGCTTTTCTTGCAGGCCAAGTGCCCAGAGCTTTTGGTCTCCCAGACCATATTTATTAATGGTTCCAAAAGGCTCACATCAGCCCTCTTTGGAAGATGGGAGAGGGTTATCACCAAGCCCTCCAGGGCCTCCTCCTCCAGAGCTTCTGAGGACACTAGGACTGACACAGTCACTCCTCCAAACCCAGAAGAAGTTTCTGCTCCACCTCCACCTTCTCCTCCACCTCAACAACCATCCACTGTTATTGCAGACACACCTACTTTCATCCCTCCTGCCTCACCATCTCGACCACCATCTCCTCCACACTCACCAATCCACATTTCTGAGGATACACCATCTCCACCTCCTCAATCACCTCTACCATCACATTTTGATGACATACCATCCACTTCTCTTCATACAGATCCACTACTGTCATCTCCAAATTTTAATCTACTATCATCTCCATCTACACAACACACTCCACAACATTCACCTATCCAGGAAGAGGTCATCCCTAATATCATTCCCCCTACCTTCAATCCTCTGGATGTACCTCAGTCATTCTATGTGTCCAAATTGTTCTACCTCAATTCCATCCTCTTCCAATCCACCCTCTGCATCTACTCAGTCTTCACCTGAGTTTATGAATGTGGATTTCTCATCCATTTCTTCTAATATTCTTGCTTTTATCACTCCTACCCTCAAGAAGCTGATAGAAGAAGCAATTGCTCCTCTTGTAGCTACCATATCTTATCTTTCTTTTAAGCTAGCTTCTTCCTCCACTGTCCCTTCTTCTAGCGGTCTGGGTTCAGGGCTCTCTAAATCCAGGCAAGGGGAGATGTCCAATGAAGAAGCTCCAGCAATCAATGAAGAAGCTCCAACAATTAATGAAGAAGCTCCAGTAGTTCCAGATGTTGCAGCAGCAGATGCATAAATGCTTTCAGTTTGTACAGATGAAGAAACAACAGATTTTTTAACTCCAGAAGTTATCACTGTTGGCGATGTTTTTATTAATCTCACAGTTGAGTTATCTTCCTTATTATCTATTTTTGAAGTTCAGCCCAGTTTTGCTCTAGTTTTTGATAATTCTTATAAAGCAATAGTATGTTGCACTGCCCCAATAAGTCCTACAGTTTTGGAACAACTAAGGACAAGCTTTACAGTTAGTGAGAATATTATAGAGCAAGTAACTGATATAGAGCCAAAGGCTTTATCCCCACCAAAATTTGCTTGGGCTGAATCCCCATGCCAGATATGGAGGATTTCATGTTTCAAGACAGAAAATATACAGCCCTAGGATGAAATAATAAATACAGATATACAACCACAGGCTCCTCCATCAATTTCTGCTAAAATGCTAAAACAAATTGATGCTCTCTATAATAATCCTGCTAGAGAATTTGATGATGATGATGATGTTGACTAAGAATACTTAGAAGATTCTGGGTCTACGAAGAGAAAGTTCAAGAAGAAGGTTCCCTCCAGGGCTTCTCCTAAACCTTCTCCTACAGTAGATACTCCTTATTATATTTTGCACAATATTACTCTTACTCGAGACTCCCCTCATTGGATGAGGTACTCTAAGAATGAGCTGAAAGTTAGAAAGAAGAGTAGGAGATACTCTCCACCCCCACAATTTAGGAGAGGTCCTCCTCCTCCTTCTGCAGGATGTTCTACAGTAAGTGTTTCACAATCTCAAAGGTCTACATCTTATCATTCCAGAGCATCTCAAAGCAGCTGTAGACACCATCAAAGATCCCAGAGCAGCAAACAACAACAAAAAAATCAAAGCAGCCAACAGCAGACATCTGAAGGTAATCAGCAAGAAAAATCTAGTCCAGAAAGGCCACCTTCTCCTATATATGAGCTAGAGATGGATCCAAATTTTAGAATGACCATATTCAAGGAAACTGTAGCTCTTTCACAGATAAGGAAAGTCAAGGAAGAAGGAAAATACACTTCTCAGTTTTCAACAATGTCTTCCTACAGAAAAAAAATTTAGAAAGGTATGAAAAGAAAAAATATTTTTAATGTTGATGAATATATGCATCTCCACCCAGAGGCAGTAGTGCCTAGAGCTACATCAGTGAAGATTCTTTGTGCTGAAGATATGAAAATGACACAAAGATAAGCAGAGGATCCTAAAAGAATAATGATTTTCTCAAAACCTGCTTCAGACCCTTCTTCAGATGCTCCAAAGAAAGCTTTATAATTTTCTGCTTATGCATTTTGAACTTTATTATTGCTATATGTATATTCACAAAACACAATTGTTTATATCTGCTGAAGTTCTATAATTCTGTCAGATATTTTTTCATGCTTTGTGATTTTCTTTATTTTTTATTATGACCTCTCCCAAATAGAGGGAGATTGTTGGAACCCTACTTGTGATTTGGGTTAGGTTCACTATTAGGATTGTTTAGATGACCCAATATGTATAGTGTAGGGTCATAAGTTAGTTACAGAGTCAAGGTCAGCATCACATACTTAGATTGTAAGTACTCTCCTTTAGAAGACTTTAGAGACAGAAGACTTCCGAGGAAAAGCAGTTAAAAAGAATGCAGAAAAGTCATTCGACGATAGCTGAACTCAGCTCGACGAAAGTCTAGCTGAGATCAATGAACTGTGATCTCATATCAGAAGTTTAGCTCGACGAAAGTCTAGCTGAGATCGACGAACTGTAATCTCATATCAGAAGTTTAGCTCGACGCAGGACTATCTCAATTCGACGAACTTGGAGCTCAGGTCGACGAAATCCTTGCTGAGTTCGACTAACTCCTTCCAGGTTCTGTTCGACTAATCATCTCTGCAGTTTCTCAGTTCGACTATATTAGTTTGATTTCAAATTATATTATATTAAGACAGTAATACTCTGATAATTAATGCTCAATATTCTCAAGAATATAGTCGTTACCTGACAGTATTAATTATGTATTTCACAGAGTTATTACTCTACCAAATTTATTAGGACAGTTAGGGAAATACATTCAAGACTAAATTAGTCGTTCCAACTCTCAGATATTATGCAGAAGATTTCAAGGAATGAATTTAAAAATTCAAATGTTTTTGAATCTGCAATGAATATATAAAGTGATTTTCAGAAGATTGCTAGTAATCAATGAGAAGAAAGAGAAAATCAGTAATCAGAGAACAATAAATAGAGACAAATACATCTTGTTCTTCATCATCTGCTTCAAGCTTTTCTTCCAACAACAGATCTTCAATCTGAGACCAAAAGTTCACATCTCTCAGAAACTTTTATTGGAGGAAGAAATTTTCAAAGAAGTCCTACACCATGAAGCAAAGATACCACTATTGATTAGCTCTATACAACTCAGGGGGAGCTTTGACATCATCAACAATCCACTTATCTTCTCAGAGATTTGAGACAGAGAAGACATCATTTTCATTTTCCTTTCACTGTGTACAGGGTTATAACTCCCTTCAAAAGTTAACCTTTTGGTTCACAAGCTGTGTTGTCAAAGCGCGCGCCTGCGGCGCTGGGCGCACCGGGCGCAGCCCGCCGCTCCTCAACATGGCTGAGGCGGGCAATGTGCCCCAGGCGCGCCGGCGCACCCCGGCGCGCGCCTTACAGGCTCCCAGGCACACTAAAGGCTCCCTCGGGCCTTTCAAGATGTTTTTTTCAACATTGTTTTGCGAGATGAACAAAATTATGATCTTAGGCTCACCCAAGGCACCCATAGGCACATTTGGGCGCCCAATTCGCTGATTTTCAGCGAATTGGGCTCCCAATTCGCTCAATTTCAGCGAATTGGGCGTCCAATTCGCACAATTTCCTTTTTTTCCCCAATTTTGCGTCTCACGTGCCTTACTTGCGCGCCTGCGCCTTGCGCCTAGGCTCCAGGGCCCCTTTGCGCCTCGGTGCGTCTTGCGCCTTTAACAACATAGTTCACAAGTCACCTGATCAAAAGACTTGTGATTGATTTTTGGGCACCTGATCAAAAGCTCAAAGGGTTGTTAGATCTCCCTTAGAAAAATATATTTTCTGGTGACAGGGCACCTGATCAAAAACTTGTTATGGTAGGACAGCTGATCAAAAACCTGTGGTGGCAGGGTACCTGATCAAAAATCTGTAGTGGATTTCTACCAGGGTTGTAGAAGAGTGGATGTACCCAGGTTTATTGGGGAACCACTATAAATTCCTTTTTTCGTCTGATTGTGTCTTTACTTGTTTATTTTCTGTGCTGTGATATTTCTCTTTATATATATATATATATATATATATATATATATATATATATATATATTACCTATTTTAAAATTCGCTGTGAAAACAAAATAAAATTATAATATACTGTATTCCCCCCCCCCCCCCCCTCCTCTATAGTTAGTTAGATCTATCACTCACTTTCATAGGTAGAACAGAATCCCAGGTGGACGGACTATCCCCAACAAGACAATGCAGTATTGTCCCTAGATTACAGTTGATAACCTCAGTTTGTTCATCCATCTGTGGGTGGTAGGTGGAGGGGAACTTTATCGTTGCACCATTCTTTTTTCATAACGTCTTCCAAAAATAAATCATGAAATGAATGTCGTTGTCAGAGACTATGGCAGTGAGTAATCCATGATTTATAAATACCTCCCTAAATATCCATGATTCTTAAATACCTCTCTAAAGAATAGCACAACCACGTGTGAGGCGTTAGCGTTCTTTCTAAAAGGGATAAAATGGGTCATTTTAGAAAAACGAACAACCACATCAAAGATCAAATCAAGCTTTCTCAATGTGCGTGAGAGCCCGAGTATAAATTCCATACTAATATAAGTTTAGGGTATCTGGGAGACAGGTAGTGGAGTGTACAATCCGGTTGGCTGATAGGATCCCTTCACGGTTTACAGACTCCACAATGCCTGGCAACCCTAAAAACGTCCTTCAGACCACGCCAGAAGAAGTGATCCTTGACTAATGTTTTCGTCTTGTCTCGCCTGAAGTGCCTCGTTGCTCCGCCTGCGTGTAGCTCCTAGTTGAGGAATTCTAGGAGGGACGACTAAAGAACGCAGAGTCGCGGGACCCTGAATAAGTACTCCTATGAGATCGCATAAGCCTCACGAAGGTCAAGAGAGTCCCTCAATAGCGCGGAGTAAATGTCACTGAAATGTGGGAACTCTGGATAATCGTAAGCTAGTCGCTCAAAACCCACAACTCGGGTGCACATGGTGCGGAAAATATTGACTCGGAAAGTCATGGAGTCAGCCAATTTGTTCTTAACGCCCGCTTGATGCTTCAGAACATAATGACAATGACCCAATTTCTTATGTGAGTCGATGTACCTTAGTGTCTGATGATCAGAGTACAGAACAAACTCCTTGTGCAGGAGATAATGACTCCAGTAATGTGCATAGATGTTCTAATCATAATTCGAATACTTCTATCGGACATCATTCAACTTCTCGCTGAAGTAGGCAATTTGATGACCTTCCTGACTAAGTACCGCGCTGATGCCAATTCCTGACGCATCACAGGCTACTTTGAAGGCCTTGGAGAAATCAGGTAAGCATAGTACATGAGCAGTAAATAACCTCTCCTTAATCGCCTCGATGACTCGAGTGGCGGCCTTCGTCCACGTGAAATCTCCCTTATGGAGACAACTCGTAACGGGGGCCATAATCGAGCAAAATGCACGGGCAAACCTCCTATAGAAAGTGGTGAGCCCGTGAAAATTACGGGCCTCGTGGATGTTTGATGGAATAGGCCACTTGTATGAATTTGACCTTGTCAGGATCAACTGAGGTACCGGATGTTGAGACTATATAACCTAAGAAGTCAACAGATGTAGACATGTACGTGCATTTTTTCAAGTTGATGTAGAGATGCTCCTTTTGCAGGAGCTCGAATACAAGGTGGATGTGAGCAAGTGCTCAGTGCGGTTCTGGCTGTATATCAATATATCGTCAAAGTACACTGCCAGAAATTTGTCCATGTAGGGCCGCAGAATCTGTGTGATCGCCATCATATATGTTTTGGGCACGTTCGATAGTTCAAACGGCATGACTAGCCACTCATACATGCCATCCTTCGTCATAAAGGCCGTCTTCCACTCATCCCTATCTTTAACTCTAATCTGATGGTACCCACTACAATGGTCGATCTTCGAAATGATCTCGGCACCGGCCATCGAGTCCAGGTGGTCGTTGAGGCTAGGATTGTGAAAATGATACTTCACCCTGATCTTGTTTATAATATGGATATCAAGGCACGTGTGCCAGCTTTCGTCCTTCTTCGGAGTAAGAAGGGCCAGTACAACACAAAGACTCAGACTCTCTCGTATAAACTTCTTCCCTGAAGATCGTCAACTTGTACTTTCAGCTCGGCATGCTCGGTTGGGTTCATATGATAATGAGGGAGATTGAGCAAAGATGCTCTTGGGATGAGATCGATCTCATGATGGATGTCCCTTAACGGAGCAAGCATAACCTCAAGCATAACCTCTGACTCTACGCTTTCTCTCAGGAAGTCACCCTTCCTCAAAACGTGGAGAGGCCTCGATGTCTCCGTACTAACGGATGACTCAACCTTGCCCTTGGGAGGATCCCTAGGCTGGCTCGGGATAAGGGTAATCTTTCTACCTTTGTCGAAGAAAACACACGTGTTGGACCATCCATAACATGTAGCATTACGATTGTATAACTAAGGTTGACCGATAAGAACGTGTGCGACGTTCATGGGGATAACGTCATACCACATATGGTCCTGAGTGGACACTAAGCAAATCGACACCAGGCATCGATGCGTAACCTGGATGGTGGACTTGTCCACTCATAGGTCACAGTAAGGATGCGGATGCAGTTCGACAATGAATTGCATCCTCTCTAACCCTTTCTTGGCGATTATATTTATGCAACTACCACTATCAATGACGAGCTTGCGGGGATCTCCTGCACTCGGGAAATATGTGAAGAATATCGTAGTGCGGCGCCAATCCTACTTGGCTCGTGTGGTGTGAAGGAGGCAATGGAGAACTCCTAACTCTAACGATCTCTCAGTGTCGCTTTCCCATATGTTCTCTGCAACAGTCGTAATCTCCACGACAGCGGTGCCATCAACCTCAGTGTTGGGCTTGCCCGATTCCTCAATTAGTAAATTTCTTTTTGGCATTGCGCCGCAAAGTGCCCTCTGCCAGAACATCGATAACTTTGGACCCCCCCCTCCCTCCCTCCACCCATGTTTGGGACTTCTAGATACAATTGCTTTCCCCGTCACATCAGAGGTCGTGGAAGGAGTGGGTCTCCTCGTTGTGGTGGCATCGGGTCGAGAGGTGACCTGTCTCGGGCCTGTAGTGCGCAAATAGTGCTCGTACTCTGGCGCTAGCTGATAAACTTGCTCAACTTTCTCAAGACAATATGGAATCTGTACCCTTCAGGTGTCAGCCCTAATTCCAGTTCGAAAGTGAGATCCAGTGGCAATGGTTTTCGCCAGAATATCACTACGGACTACTAGCTCATCAAATCGTGACATGTAATCTGCAACGGAGAGGATCCCCTGACGCTGTGCGTAAAGCTCATCTAAAAGTTGATCACATTACAAAGCTGGGGGAGGTGTTTATCTTTCAAGCCCTTCTTCATCTCGCCCCATCGGGTGATGGGGTAATAGCCGTCCCACTTAAGTTACCTATCCAAACTCTACCAATAAATTTTTGATTGGTCGATCAATTTCATTTTGGCGAACCGCACACGCCTCTCGTTTCTCATCTCAAACGAGTCAATGTAGTGATCCATGTTCATAAGCCAATCACTAAATGTCTTCAGGTCCTGGTCACCGTCAAAGGAGGGTGCGTCATTGCGGATATGCTGGGTCATGAGTGATGTCATCCTCCTCTGGAGTCATCCTGCAGCGTGCCTTACAGTAGTCACCGTACTCATCATCATAGTTATGGTCATATCATGCGGGTGGGACTCGATTTCTGCGACCAAGTGGGGGTGGTGGAAGAGGAACATCAGGAGGACGGTGATTCCTCCCTAATCTTGCTGATACTCGTAACCATGATGAAAATTCCCCCTCGTGGGAGGAGGGTGTCTCGGCAAGAGATGTCTATATCACGTCTCTCAGGAGGTGTAGCATCTCGGTGATCCTCGGGAGGCTCGTCGTTAGGGGTAGAAGCCGCTCGACCTTTAGGGGTCTCTAACGGATCAACCCAAGTGATATCACCCCCAAGGGTTTCGAATTGAGCTCCAAATCGATCGAGAAAATGTTTTTGAAATTCATTGGACATCATGTCTGATTATGTACTTTTGGTCCTATAGTCAGTGAGATTATGGTTTGACATGGACTGAAAATAATCCCTACCACTACATAACATGCAAGTGACCTTAATTTAGGGCTCTGATACCAATTTGATGCAGTGGTAGGTCGACTCGGGGTGGACGCTCTAAATGCATCCCTATATGCAATGGAAAATGATGTAATTTTAAGAGTTGGTCCATTATAAAATTTAGCAACGGTTATCAATTATTATAAAATGATCAGTAGCATGTTCACAAATTTTAATTAATAAAGGGTAAGCGTCGTTCAACAAATGGCTAAGACGCAGATATTTTAAACATCCGTGGAATAAGCCTGCAAGTCATACGTTGACAGATACTAATAACGTATAAATTAAGCATCCACTACAAGTACGGTGTCAAAATACATAACAATAGAAAATAAAAACTCCAACCATAACTTACTCTTGTAGGCGGTGACAATGATGGTTGTTTGCGGGCATCCAAGGTCGGAGCAAAGTGGGTAAGATGTTGGAAGTGGAGTTCTGGACTGGTGGGACTTGGATGGGGTTGTGGGAGGGAGGGTGTGGGTAAAGGGTTAGGCTGATTTACAATTGTTGGTTGGGGAAGGGAGGTGGGGCATGTAGTTGAAGTAGAGGAAGTAAGAGGGATAGCAGTTACAGCAGGAAAAGGCAAAGAAAGATTGTGATGGTGGACTGGGGAGATGAACAGGCGCAGGGAATGTTCTGGGAGTGAGAGGATTTAGATCATCGGGATGTATGTGTTGGAAGGAGGGTGGGGCTGCGTTGAAGGGGTGCCAGACGTGGTTGTTGGTAGAGGAAACCGATGCTTGCTGTTGATGAGGCGTGATTGACGGCTTCTTGAGCGACGATTAGGACAGGTGGGTGTTGACAGAGGGAGAAACTCGTATGAAAGAGGGAAACTGTAGAACCTGGGGGCTTCCGGTAACGAATACAAGTGGTGGGGGAAGTCGGAGGGGGATTTTCCTTGGAGTCGCACCAAGGGAGACTTTCCGCCGTCGCATCGGGAAGAAGGGAGACCGACGGTTGGCCAGGAACTGTAACAAGCCTTTGATCACCCAAAATAAACCGCTGTCTGCACTATTTATAATCCTAAAATCAACTTGAAGCACCTTAATTGGACGACTTATAATGCCTGGGCCAATCGTGTGTGAAATACAACTCGAAACATATAAAGTAATATATCAAATTGACTCTGATCGATTATTCAGATTCTGATCGACCGACTAGGTAGCGCATCACCGCCTCCTGCGGGAATAGACTTATGTCTGGCGTTGCGCTCCATCACATAGTTATAGGTTGCACCACTCTATCTTTTAAAAACCTCCCTTGCAAGTTTACAATTCATAACATGTGTGCACTAAATTACCCCCGTGAGAAAATCTTCATCAGAGTATTTTTTACATGCATATTATGAAAGGAAAATTTACTGGAGATCTTTTGTAATTTAAAAAGATAGAGGGGTGCAACCTGTAATTTTGCAAACTTACGGAGCACAAACAAACATTATTTTTGTTTAATTTTTTTATTTTTTTTGTTCATTTTATATTTTAGATTCAAGTTTGGTAGAATTCCTTTTGTTTGCACGAGTAAAATAAGTGGACTTTGGAATGCATGATAATTGGGTTCTACCAAAGGGTCACCACAACCTCCTATCACATCACTGCATGTTCTAGTTATAGTCATTGCAATCAAACATTAATTGGGGCCCTTATAGTCACATTTCCACATCAATTCATCAAACACTAAGGGAGATCTAGTCACATCTCAACCTTGTTTCATCGTAATGGGGAGGCATAAAGTCATCTCACCTCTTGGCGGAAGATTCATCACCGAACATTGATTAATAGAGAGGCACATAGTCTTATAACCTCTTGGAGGGAGCATCATCTCGCCATTGAATTTTGAACGATTGAAATGCATAAAATCATTTCACCTCTTGACGGGAGCGTCATCTCACCACTGAATACCGAATAATAGGGAGGTATAAATCATCTCACCTCTTAGTGGGAAGTCTAGGCGCACCTCACTGCCAAATGCCAAACAAGGAAATCACTATCTCCATCATCACAATCATGGTACATAAGCATCCAATCAACATGCAAACGAATGCAATCATCACTAGCCATTAACTGGGCTCTTCACGGCTAACGAAAGGTAACATGTTCTACCCAAACCACAATATCATCTACTTCTCTTGCTAACCACACTTTATAGTCATTCTATGGTACATAGTCTAGAGATGTCTATATGCATCGTCACATCATCAACAATCTGATCATACATCATGCCTAATTTGTGCTCGCATGTCAGATTCTCTAATGCAAGCCGAGATCGCAATCCCTCACCCCGGGGTTCTAACAATTCAAAGGAATTCATGTCATCCACTAACTTCAAGCATTTCTTGCTAAGGCGCCGAACATTTTACTCTATCAACAACTAGTCATCTTTACGACAAGATTGCATGACACTTTGATTGGACTTGAGTTTGAGGACCACCAAATATGATTTTTGACTCTGATCTTAGCAAGAATTTGTAGTCATCATATCCCACTGGACAATGTTACTGACCCATTTTTGCATGATACAGTTTCCGTTAAACTTCCTTATCGGCACCAGCTCGATCAGGGGTGTAGAGCCAGTTCCTCCACCAACCACTCCCACTTTCATTCATCAGTTGTCTCATAGTGAAATGGATGAATGACATGTCAATGTCCTCTTTTTTGATTGTGATGAGACATACATACCGGTACATCAATGCGGAAAACTCTTGTTAGAAGTCGAAGATGGGGTATAGAATGAGGAAGAAGAGTTAAATGGAGCTTGATATTTTTTTACACGCAATCAAGGCGATTCAAACACCATAGACGACATAGTTGAAAGCAAGAATAACTGATCTCTCCATGTTGGTATTGCTGGACTCTGAATGCACCCACAATATCATCATGGAAACCATTGTTCATGCCTTGGAGTTGAAAGTGCGTATGAAAGTGGGTATGCAAACAATGATGGATAATGATAAAAGATTACCAAGTTATTGCACACATGAATTGTATTTCATTGCTATAACACTAACTTTTAGATTACCAAGTTATTGCACTCCTGAAGAGTCTTTTGGCACAGAAGATGGAAGTTGAACCATCAGGTGAATGTCATCTAGACCAAAATGATGCGGCTTGAGCTTTTATGAAAATTTGTTGCTACATCTGTTCATGGACTCCATCAACTTACATACTCATTGGTTGTAGGATCATCACATTTTCCTTCGTCCAGAAACTTCCGGCAGAGACAATAATTCATGATGTGTTACATGTGTCCGTACTGTAAGAATTTGTGAGAGTACCACCGACAAACATTCTGCCTCTTTCTCCATTGATGGAAAAGGGTGGTGCCAAACCATTGAATGCCTTGATGTCTCAGCTAAATCCTGGATTGCATTGAGTGTTTATTTAGTGGGAGGAGAGCAACGAGGAAACTTTGGAATTACTCAACTATTTCAAGGAAACCTATCCCTACTTTGAGCAAGGTTATTTTGAAAGATGAGCGAGATAACAAACTCGTTCTTGGGATGAAAATTCGTGAGGAACCACACCATGTGTACCTAGGCACAATTATCCTTTTATTTGATAAATGTTATTTTTTATTTCACTTTTGTATTTTTGATTCAAGTTGTATTTCGGTTCAAGTTGGATTGACCTAAGGTTGGGTTATTTTGCTGATGCGGTCTGCAAACAATTATTTTTTAGAGATGGGCTTGTTTTGTTTCAAGGCATGGTCTGATATTTGAAAGAGGTGTAGGGCTCCCTCTACTCCATCTCTCAATTTATGCCTCTAGCCCAAGCAAGGAGCCTACAACACTTACTCTTCCTCAAATTGCACTGCCTATTTCGTGTCTCAGTAGCCACTATCTAGGACTTCGAGGGAAGGCACCAACGTATCCACCATAGTGACACTTAGGCGTTCTATAGGGCAGAACTGATCCAAGGAACCTCTAGCCTTAGCTCCTCTATCTCGTTTTATGACTCGATCCTATGTCGAGGCGACTAGGCCTATGACAGAATCAATGGAAACTTCCATTTAAACGTCATTGTGGAGCATCAATGATGGATTTTTGAGTACGCTATTTTATATGAGGGTGATGGTTTCATATGTTATCGATCTAGTTTTAAAATGGCCTAGTTTGTGTGATAGTTAAGGACAAACTTAAATGGTGTAGTTATGTTTTAACCCAAGCATCAAACCTAAAATCAATTGGTATGAGGTGAAAGGCCCAAAACTTTTTAAGGTATAATAGGCAGCATGGGATTCCGAATGTAGGACTAAAAACCCAGCACACCCTCTCACTTATAGAAACGAGTGAATAAACCACCTCATCATAGGGTCTTTGCCTTATAACATGTTGATTTTTTTGTAAGTGTGATGTAAGAGAGCCGTTTGGCTTAGCCTCGCCCAACCTAAAGTCAATCTGTGTTAGGTGAAGACCCAATAACATGTTTGGTTCACAAAATAGAATGAAATCCTTAATGTGGCACTAAATATCCAAGTTCCCTTAGAATTATCCTGGCCTTTATAGGCAGTTAACTTTGTGCGTACAAGAGTTTTTGTCACCTCAAAGGGCATTGCACGTCCATTTTGTGTTACTGTGCATTTGATTAGCATTGTTTCATCTCCAGTTATCCTTCTTTTGATGTTGTGCTTGTTTTAGTGTACGACTGGTCAACTTTTGGGTAGCCTATACTGGTGGTTGTATTAAATTTTGAGTAAGAATAGTTAATTAACTTGATATAGCTCACCAATTTTGAAGTTAAAGTTGAGTAATTGTAATATATTACTAGCTGATGCTCCTCCATTTGCTTTTGTAGAAGGAGAAAAGACAGGAGAGAGAAAATCACCCATAATTGTATTATATTCAAAGAATAGGATTACATACACTTATATATAGGTAGAAAGAGGGAGAGACTCCTACAAATACAATGTGGGAGTAAATGAACTATACATGGGCCAATACACATGGGCCTCCGTAATGGGCTAATTTATCTTATCTTTAACACTCCCCCTCAAGCTAGAGCGTACAAGTCATAGGCGCCAAGCTTGGATATGGAACTGATAGTACAATGTCCGAGAGAGAGCCTTGGTGAAAATATCAGCAACTTGACTGGATGCCGAGACGTGTTCCAATTTTATCTTCTTTGATTGAACCTTTTCCCGAATGAAGTGACAGTCAACTTCGATATGCTTTGTGCACTCATGAAACACAAGATTCTTGGCAATATGTATGACCGCTTGACTATCACAGAGTAGGATAGCAAGAGAGGAGAGTTTGAGACCCATATCTCTGAGGAGACCCTCTAGCCAGATGACCTCAGATATGACTGCTGACATTGCATGATATTCAAGCTCAGCAGATGAGCGAGCAATAACAGTCTGTTTCTTGCTACACCAGGTAATAAGATTTCCACTGAGGTAGGTGCAAAAACTAATTGTTGAGTGTCTATCATCAAGAGACCCTGCGTAGTCAGCATCAGAGTATGCAACAAGAGATAATGGAGTCGATGGTTTATAAACAAGTCCTTGTCCCGAAGCCTTCTTTAGATATCTGAGAATCCGCTCGACGCACTGGAGATGAGAGGTCCGAGGAGTATGCATGAATTGGCTTACAACTCCAACAACAAATGAGATATCAGGTCGTGTAACTGTGAGGTAGATTAGTTTCCCCACCAAGCGTCGATAGTACTCTGGATTGGTTAGAACAACGTCATTCCCAGAGTCATGTGCCGACAGCTTATGATTCGAATCCATCGGAGTGTCTATAGGTTTGCATCCAGAATAGCTCGCACTTTGTAGAAAATCAATGCAATACTTCCGTTGAGATAAAATCAGACCATCAGTTCGTCTTGCAACCTCAAGTCCAAGAAAGTATCGCAGATTACCCAAATCCTTTGTCTGGAAGATGGAGTTCAGATGTTGCTTGATGTTCTGGATCTCGATGGTGTCGTTTCCCGTGATCAGAATGTCATTCACATACATAAGAAGAACTGTCTCTGTTGCTTGATGATGAGTAAAAAGTGAGAAATCAGCAGAGCTCCGAGTAAATCTCATCTCGCGAACCACCTTACTGAACTTATCAAATCAGGCGCGAGGGAATTGTTTGAGACTATAGATGGACTTCTTGAAATGACATACACGAGACTTCCCCGTGGTCTCAAACCTAGGTGGTTGATGCATATACACAGTCTCTTGGAGATCGCCATTGAGGAAGGCAATTTTGATATCCATTTGATGAAGGGGTCATTGGCGGTGCACAGCAAGAGAGATTAGAACCCGAACAATATTTAGTTTTGCCACTAGAGAGAAGATTTCGTCATAGTCGAGGCCATGTTGCTGAGTGAAGCCTCTGGCACGAGACGAGCTTTGAGACGATCAACTGTTCCATCAGGAGCATGTTTAACAGTAAAGACTCATTTGCAGCTAACACAGGACTGATTAGGAGGGAGAGGAACAAGGTCCCAAGTCCGGTTAGCTCAGAGAGCTGTCATCTCTTCGTCCATGGCCGCACACCAGCCTGGATATTGTATAGCGTCCTATATAGAGTCAGGAATGGAAATAGTGGAGAGAGAGAGGGAAAAAGTGCGAAGAGGTGGATAGAGGCGATGGAGGGAGACATAGTTTGTCATGGGATGAGCCATAGAGGGTGGTGCTTGATCGTCAATGCGCAGAAGATCATCAGTAGAGGGGGCTGTTGTCGGGCTGCAATCCTGGACGAGCGTCGAGTGTAGACTCAAACAGGTGGAGGAGGGAGAGGTGGTGAAGTTGGTACTGGAGGAGCGGAAGATGTGGGAGGCAGAGATGTGATGGGGACAACCGGACGAGGAATAGTGGACTGAGATGGTAGAGTGGACTGAGGTGGTATAGTTGATGTGTGGGTGAAAAAAGTTTCATCCTCAGTAAAAGTAACATCGACGGAGACGAGTACCTTGTTGACGGTAGGAGAGAAGCAAGCATACCCTTTTGGGTACGAGAGTAGCCAACAAATATACATTTGGTGGCGCGTGCAGCAAGTTTGTCACTGGGTGGTCCGAGAGAGTGTACATAGCAAGAACAACCAAATGTGCGAGGCGTGAGAGAAAAAAGAGACTTGGAAGCAAAGAGTAGACCGAACGGAGAGGCAAAGTTAAGCACTGAGGAGGGCATGCGATTAATGAGATAGCAAGCAGTAGAGACAACAAAGTTCCAATATTCTGCGGGAACCTGCATTTGAAGCATGATTGACCGAGTGACATCATGGAGATGGTGATTCTTTCGCTCGAGCACACCGTTTTGTTGGGGGTATATGCACACGAGGTTTGATGAATTATCCCAAAGTCGGTACATAAGTTGGAGAAGTTGCGACCAGTGTATTTGCGACCATTGTCTGTGCGACGCGTTTGTACTGTTGTAGAAAATTGCGTACGTATTTCAACAATAAAGGCACGAAAAATAGAAGTCAACTCAGTACGATCATGAAGTAGATAAAGGCATGCGAGACATGAATAGTCATCAATAAAGTGGATAAAGTACTGATAACCAAAAATACTGGGAATTTTACACGGACCCTAGATATCGCAATGAACTAAATAAAACTTAGTACTACTCCGATTACATGCTGAGAGAAAGAAACACGATGCTGCTTGTCAAAGATATATGATTCGCAAGAGAATTCCTGCAAAGAGATATCAGGAAGTGCCTTATTGAGAATCTGAAGAGGAGCATGGTCAAGACGACGATTGCAATTGACAGAGGGAACAACAGATACTGAGGTGGGAAGAACATCCAAGAGATAAAGCCCGTTGGACAGCTGTCCTCTACCAATGATAGTCTGTGTTCGACGATCCTGCATGACAAAAGAAGATGGAGAAAAGATTAGACAGCAATCAAGATCTTGAGCAAGCCTACTAACAGACAGTAGGTTGAAGGGAGATCTCGGGACATGCAGAACCGAGGTTAAGGAAAGAGTAGGGGTAAGTTGTAGATCAGCAACTCCAGACACCGGAGTAGTATCACCATTTGGCACAGTGATAAATTTAGGATACTCAATGTGCATGTACTGAGGAGGCTTCTGTGAAGTAATGTGTTGGGTGGCCCCAGAATCCACGATCCATTGAGAGATGTAGGAGAGACAGAAGATACCTTCAGTAGAGAAGGAAGCAACCGAGCCAGAGGAACGGTTGACAACGCCTTGCAGTTGCAGTATCTGTAGGCGGAGGTCATTGATATCTTTCTGAGCAGATGATAGGGGCTCAGTGGAAGAGGGACCCGAAGGAGTAGCAGCAGCCGTAGTAGCTGTAAGTTGAGGAGGCAAACCATATTTGCGATAGCAGGTAGTTTCAAGGTGGCCATCACGACCACAATATGTATACTTGAGAGTATAGCGTCCAACACGTCCCCGATCACGAGACGTGAAACGGCCTCCCTGGGTAGTAGAAGAACCTCGGCCAGAGGGAACAAGAGTAGGGAGTAGGGGTTGCTGGAGCAAAGCCGGAGAGAAAGTGGTCGGAGCCTCGGGAGGTGGTGTAACTTTGAGCACCATCGAGCAAACATCAGACAAAGAGGGTGTGGTGGAAGAGGAGAGGATCTGTGCCCGGACGCTGTGAAGATGACTAGGGACACGGGCCATCATCATAGCGATCCCAACAGCCTCCTTATGTGCCCGTTGAGTAGCAAGGTCTGCCAGAGGGACGTTGGTGTTGTATCCAGGCCTCTACCAGGGTTCTGGCCTTGGCAACAAAAGAAGTTAAGTCGCCTGTGGTTCCAGGATCCAGTGATTAAAGAGCGGAGATAATGTCGAAAAGGTGTTGTAGGCTATCCTTTCTAGAGTAGAGGGAGTGCAACTCATCCCACATTTCCTTAGTCGTTTCGTAATACATTGTCGTTCAGTAAGACTCTGTGTCCATAGAGTTAGGCAACCAAGATTGGACTCTGTCGTCATCGCGAAGCCATTCATCAGAGGGGTCAGCAGGTTTGACCCGAGTAAGGTGAGCAAGCAGACCCTTTGTCTGCAGAACACGACGAACAGAATGAGCCCATTCGACATAGTTGGCCTTTCCACTGAGAGAGAGAGTGGTGATGCGAAGTTCATCACGCACCTCGTGAGGCAAGGTAGCAACACGGGCGGGCAGAGAGGAGCTAGCCGCGGTTGAGTCACTGTATGTCATGGCAGATAAAAGAAACAGGCCGAGCGGCTAGTAGTGGAGGACAGGTCGGGCGGCTAGCAGAACAGACCGTGAGAATTGAACAAGCGGCGGACTGGAGCCGGAGCTCGCAAAGGAGAGGAAAGGCGAGCAACACGGATCAATCCGCAACGAGCAAGGGAAGAAAGCAGGGCGCAACGAGCTAGGGAGGGAAACAAGTCGCAGCGACTTGAATTAGACCGCAGCGAGAAAGGCCAAGAGGGGAATAGAGGCAGATCACGGCGACTAAAAGCAGGTCGCGGTGAGAAGAACAGGTCGCGGCGAGAAGAACAGGTCGCGGCGAGAAGAGCAGGTCGTTGCGAGAAGAAGCAGCTCGCGGCGAAAAGAAAAGGGTAGGTCGCGCGACTAAGAGCAGGTCGTGGAAACTAAGAGAAGAACAAACTGCGGCGACCATAAGCAGGTCGTGGCGACTAAGAGGAGGTCGCGTAGAGAATAAGCAGCTCGCAGAGACAAGAGAGAAGAAAGGAGAATGGGGAGGTCGCGGCGACTAAGAGCAAGTCGCGGCAAGAAGCAGGTCGCAGCGACAAGAAGACGGTCGCGGCGATTAGTAGAGAACCCGTGGACCCCCACGAGTCAGAGAGAGAGGAGTCTATAAGAAGCCTGCGGAGGAGGGTGGAACCACAGAGTGAAGAGGAAGCGGGTTAGAAGACACAGGCCGCCGCAGTCAAGCGGCTAGAGGAGCGTGTAGGGTGAGGCAGGCCGCTGGCGAGTTGAAGGAGGCGGATAGAATCCGGAGACCGCAGGAGGGGATGAGTTCCTCTCATACCATGTAGAAGGAGAAAAGACAGGAGAGAGAAAATCACCCTTAATTGTATTATATTCAAAGAATAGGATTGCATACACTTATATAGAGGTAGAAAGAGGGAGAGACTCCTACAAACACAATGTGGGACTAAAGGAACTATACATGGGCCAATACACATGGGCTTCCCTAAGGGGCTAATTTATCTTATCTTTAACAGCTTTTATATAACACTAATGTACTTCACTGTGTCTTAAGGTAGATAAATACTCAGGTCTAACTTATCCAATCCGCGTTCCTCTTTTTGAATAATTTTTCTTGTGATATGCTGAACAGGTTAGATGGACGTACTGATGGTTCTGAGAGGCAAAAGCTTGTTGATAGGTTCAATGAACCCTCAAATACAAGGGTGAAATGCACATTGATATCAACTCGAGCAGGAGCACTCGGAATAAATCTCCATGCTGCGAATCGAGTTATTCTTGTTGATGGTTCATGGAATCCCACCTACGATCTTCAAGCCATATTTCGTGTTTGGAGGCATGCCCTGAACAATGAGTTTGCATTTAAGTATATTGAAGTTTTACCTTGCTCACTATTGTTTGATCTCTTCATGTTGCCTATTTTTAAAATTTTGTAGATATGGGCAAAACAAGCCTGTTTATGCTTACCGGTTATTGGCGCATGGTACCATGGAAGAAAAGATCTATAAGAGACAGGTACAGTCCTTGTTTCATTGTATGTCATCAAGGAATTATCTGGCCCGCGTGGAAATTTTTTCCCCAGGACGATTACCCGTTATCGCATATGATGGGATGTAATTATTTTGGTCGTGTGAGATCGGAACAATTGTTACGATGGCATCTTCCAAGTTTGGTTTAAAAAGGGCTGTTCTTACCTTAAAGGCCTCTCTCATTTTCCACATGATAACTTTGTTAGTTCATTATCTTGGGTTTTTGACCTCTTGCGGTCATAATGATTGCCTCCTTTTCACGCAATCATAATTATCGCATTTTGATCATTATTGTGAATTTATGGTGCAAGGTCATAATGATCGCTCTCGATCGCCCCAACAAAAATTTTGCATGCCCCGCAGTTATTGTGTTCTTTTTTCTCGTGCTCTAAAATAAACTTGTAATATTTCGCCTTCCTGATAAATAACGATATCTTGTTCCTTTGAAACAGGTGACTAAGGAAGGTCTTGCGGCTAGGGTTGTGGACAGACAACAGATACACCGAACTATGTCGAAAGAGGAGATCCTTCATCTTTTTGACTTTGGAGATGAAGAAAATCTCAATATGCATGATGATAGCCAAGGAAAATTGGTTTTGTTCGATCAAGCTAAGTTTAGATGTTCACAGCAGAGCACTTCTCACTCCTCAGACAAGATTATGGAAAGCCTACTCAGCAGACATAAGTCACGGTAAGTTAATATTCACTTAAATAATGAATTTGAACTCAGCATTCTTAAATTACAATTTCAGCCTGATCATCTATTATTTACTATGACATCCCTCAAGATCACGAACATTATTACTTGCTGCACAAACTCAGAATAACCTAAAATTGTTTCCTACTACATTATTATTGTATTAGAATCTAAGCTTCCAGCATAGAAGTAATTGCTTATAGCTCAAGGGATCTTGTACCTATTACTAAGTATGCAAGACTGCATGCGTTTCCTAATGTTGGACTAAATAGTCAACATTCATCTTTCACATGTAGAGAGTCTTTGGCCTCCAACACATGAACACCTGTTTTTACTTGAGTAACATAGGTGTTGGTCATTTGGGCTAGCCTGCTTTGATAACATATTAGAATCTAAACACCTAACCTAAAATCATGTCTAGGATTAAACTCTCAACCGTTTATTCCAAAATTATGAAAACAATTTCTATTTCAATCTATGTTTAAAACTCACATCCTTATAATCTAACTAGCCTTCAGATTCAAAGATTCTAAGGCATTCTCTTATGACATCATATCTCATGTACTTCCATTTTTCTAGTATTCATGTTTTCTGAAACAATGCGCATGTAAATATCGAGCAGCTTCATGTGACATTGATCATGCTGCTAAATTTTTCATGCGACTTCCGATGTCCTTTTCCAGCTGGATAGCGAATTACCATGAACACGAGACTCTTCTACAAGAAAATGAGGAAGAGAAGCTGTCGAAGGAGGAGCAAGAGATGGCCTGGGTAAGTTTCCAGAGATCCCTCGAGTGGGAAGAGGTTCATCGGGCACGTCCATCCGATGATATTGATCGAAAACCCGCCGCTGCTCAAGTTGCTCCGGCAGAGACCAGCGCCCCTCCCCAGCAAAGCAAGGGTAGTTTGAGGAACCATCCGCCACCAGCTCATCATCCGAGGAAATGCAGCAACCTCGATCATCTGTTAACTTTGAGAAGTAAGGGCATCCGATCTGGCTCGACCACTGAGTGTCAGAAATGCTCCCAGGAAATCAGCTGGGAAAACCTTAACCGAGATGGGAGAACCAAGTGATTTTTTTGTCAACATTCGCTGGCTATCATCAGCCCTATTTTGATGCCCCTGTACCTGAAAAGTTGGCTGCTTGAGCACAGTTGCTCTGTATGTATATATGTATGCAGCTGTTCTTCTGTTTGTTTTTGTTTATTTATTTATAGTGCCTCTCATTAGGGGGAGTTATTATTGTTGTACAACGGTCAAGTCATTTTTAAGTATGACATTTTTTTGTGAAAGTTGTCGGGATCATAATCTAATATCGTCAAAATTGTCGATTTTGTTAATGATTTTTCTAATTAATCAATAGAATTGATATGCGCATAGCACATTTGTATATCTACGGACTTCTTACTACCATGAAATTTTGTCAGAAGCTGGAATGGTAGAGCGATCTTGGCTCTTCTTTTCCCCTTGAAGCAAGCAAGTTGAGTTTAAACCTCATCTAAGGGCATGCGGGCCAATTTGAGCAGTACTGGTAAATAAAAGCACCAAATAGGACATTTATAAGAAACATGATAAAACAGCACATATATCTTGTGCTACAGTTGAATCTTAAAAGTTGATAGTTTTATTCTTCGTCGCCGTAAATAGGAACAGTTAAAATTGAATTTTTGGAATTGAAAATAATGTGGTGGGCGAACGATGGGAATGCAACCCGCGCATGGTGGATTCACAATCCACTGACTTGATCCACTTAGCTACGTCCGCCCCTTCCCTTATCTAGCTAGAGGATTTTATCTTCTTTTTTTCCATTCATCATTATTGTATTGATTCTTAGCCTCATACTGCAGATTAAGATTGAGATATTAGACATAGAATGTCAATTTTAAAAATGTAAAAAAGAGGAGTAATTGGCCGTGACACGTTCACTAAAAAAATCCTTTTGTTGCTAATCATTTATTAGGAAAAATTGAAAAACTCAACATGAGATGACCGATCCATTCTTTGTATTATCAATAGGATTAATTATAACAAGTCACACGCTCATATTCCGGAAATAAAATATCAAAACAATTAAATTTCATGATCGAATTACCTGAATGGTCTATAAATCCAAGTTTTAAGTAATCTTAAGTTGAAGTATTGAGTCTTTCAATCATAAAGTCCATGTAATATAATCTTTTTTGATTAAAAAGCTAGAAAGTCTTATTTTTTATGAACTAATTCGTTGAAATTCCATCTAGTAAAACTAATGAATTATGTATCTTCTCAACTGCCCATTTTCTATATTCATTCTAACATGAGAATCTTAGGATCTTCCAACTTAATTTCTTCATTTGTGCGGCCTTGTGCTAAAGTTTCTTTTTGCGAACAAGGTGGGTGTGGGTGGAATGGGCTAGTGCTAGGATGTCGCTGAGAATGACAGTGACGTAGTTTTCTAGCTTAAATGTTTGTAAGTGGTGCAGTGGTATGTGCGAATGCAAAGTGAATCCGATGATCACATGGACAAATAAGCGGGATCTCATTTTGTGGTTGGAAGTAGGAGAGGTGGTGTTATGTGTTATGTAGATGTTTGTTGTAGGGCGGTGAAAGTGGGAAAGATGGTGTTTGGATATGGTCAAAGTGCAAGGACGTGTGTAGGCTGAAAGCATGAAGGATGTGTGTAGGCTCAATGTTCCCAAGGAAAAAATGCTCTTTGGGTCAAGGAGGTCGTCATTTCCCTCTAAATCCCCAAGATAAGCGGTAAATAGGAAAAATTGGGGTTGTGATTAGTATCAACGTCTCTAGTGGAATTTTTTGTTGCAGTTGAGGTGGTCTCTACTTGTCAAAGGGATTGGATGTCAGTGGTATGGAGACAAATTAGCATGACATGATTGTTGTTGAAATTCATCAGTGTTTGTGGGACTGCAAGTATACATGGTGAGTCTGGCATGACATGAAAGTTGCTAACATTCAGCAGGGTTTGTGGGACTGCAGGTATACATGGTGAGTCAAAAAGTGGCGGTGGGATGGCCCTTATGAATTTTGTGTGTTGTGTGTGTATCTGTATTAATATTTTACTCTTACATATGTTATTAAAGCTTAGGAATTAATCTAGGCTGCATTTCCTTGCCTCTAGCATTTTGTTCACTTACTCCTACAGAGAGAAGGATTTCTCTTCTTGATCTACACACACCCAACACATGCAAACTTATCTCACCAGAATGCCCAGGTAAAATTTTAACAACAAAAGTCGGCTACTCTCAATGGTGATAAACATGATTTTAGTGCACTCTTTAATAGATCATTTGAGCAATTGAATGTGTTCCAACTGACATTTTTATATCCTGCATTCACTCGACTTTAGAGAAAAGCTCTTGTTGGTATCCCATTTCTCACAAATTTACATGGTTACTATAATATTGCATGTTGTCATGCTCTCTCAGCACAATTAACCATCTCATTTCTCCCTCATCTGCTTAGTACATATGATGTCTCAGCGGTCTCATACTCTGTGTGTAGTCGGGTATTATGCTCTAGTTGATCAGGGTCAAGGACACTCTGATTTGTTTTGAAGTGGTAGTTGAAAGATAAGCCTATGAGTAGTTAATCACCTAAGGGGGGTGTAACGCCCCAAAAATCGTATTTGAGCTGATCGCGTCCAAAAGAAATTTTGGTGTTTGTATAGGGGTACACGGCCTAGGACACGGGCGTGTCCAAGGCCATGTCTTTCTTTGTGTGTTGGCCAGCTTTGTCCAGAGAAAGACACGGCAGGAAACACGGGTTGTGCGCAGTTTTGACACGGTCGTGTTAGGGGTGACACGGGCGTGTTCATACCCGTGTCCCCACCCGTGTTCAGCAGGGATGTGACGGTTGGCGTGACGGTTATATGTGACACGCCCCCGGTCACGGGCGTGTCGAGGACCCGACACGGGCGTGTCAGGTTGAGACACGTGCGTGTCTTGGCCCGTGTGGTTTTTCTATGTTCGACGATCGTGCCTGGATCGAGGCACACGGCCTAGGACACGGCCGTGTGCAAGGCCGTGTTAGGCCCAGGTTTGAGGATTTTTGGGCAGATCTGAGCCTTTCGTTTTCTTTAAGTAAGATCTGACGGCCCAGATGTGTTCCTGCTCTGTTAAGGCCGAGAATGGTGGTTTAACTCCTCATTTCTCCCTTAAGCTTTCTCTTTCCAAGGAGTTAGAGCAAGGAGGAAGAAGGAGGAGGATTCCGGCCGCCGGCGGAGCATCGGAGCACCGTTTAGAGAACCGAGAGCGGATCTGTGGAGGAAATTCCGTTGCGTAAACTTCTATCCGGATACTTTTCCATGGCGAAAAAGCGTACTACAATGGTAACGATTCTCTACTTGAACATGTGAAACTCTCTTCCTTTTTGCATAGGGAAACCCTCTCCCGCGAGTGTGCGGCGAGTGTGCGGTGTTCCCTGGGGTTGATGTGAATAGTCCCCCTTGCGTTGCATATAGAGTCCGGAATCGAAGTACGGACATAGACATTGTGTGTGAAGCCTACCCGGACATGTTGGTCTGGATCGGTGATGTTGCATTTGTTATGGTTTACCGGAGAAGACTCTGTGCTTTGGGTTTTCGGGTTTCTACGCGGTAGATTGCAGCAGGGATCCTTGGGGATTAACTCCAAGGCACACCCGGAAAACTGAGTGGAATCGTTGTTCTGCGAACTTGGCGGTCAGGGAACCGGCCTTGAACATAACTGGGTTATGTGATTGTTTGGAATATTAGGATCCGTGAGAAGCTTGGCTCGTGCGTACGTCTTAAGGTGAACTACGCGGTGAGAGCAACGGGCAAGTGGAATCGGACCTGGGCTATGTGGTTCGGTGCGAGAGACCCGAAAAAGGGACTGGCCGTTGGTATAGTCGGGAGTCTTAGACGGTGGTCCGAAAGGCTAAATTTCTCATGAGGTTGCTGAAAGTCCACCTAGTGTCAGCAATGTGCACCTATGGGGGGGGGGGAAATAGGTGACGAGTAGCGCTTTTGCGGAATTTACGAACGTACCTGCACAATAAAAATAAAAAGCACAGCACACAGAATACACAGGCAATTTATAGTGGTTCCCCGACTTGGGTACATCCACTTTCCCCCTTCGACCTATCTCCCCAACAAGGGACGACTCGGTCACTTCTCCAACGGGATTGAAATCCAATCCCTGCACTACCGGAAGGAACCCTTCCACACGTGAGAGTCAACACTCCCACAAAACGGGTTGCACCCAACCCTTACAACACGGAACAAAAGTTCCTTTACAACTAAAGAAAATATAGAATGTACACGAGATACAAACTTCTTTTGGAGACTACGGTGTTCCTCTTCGTTCGACGACGTGTTCTTGAAGTCGATGAAGAGTCTACAACCTCGGTCTCTCTTGGAGAGGATCTCCCCGGAACCGGCGGCGGCACACGAGCGGCGGCTAGCTTCGGGATCGGCGGCTACGATGATGAGCGGCTGCTGAACTTGGAGATCCAAACTTCGTAGCAAAGCAAACTAGGTCTACCAACGGTCACTCTAGGATCGGTCGTCTCGATCGATTCGGACAGAGGAGATTTTCCCGGTCAACAAATCGAGAGACAAGAGATCTCTGGATAGACACGTGAGACACAAGCTTTGCTAAGCTTCTGTCGCCGGAGATCACGAAGGAATCTCGAATGTTGACGGCGACCTACTTGCCCGAGCGCGACGGCGGCGGAGGAGAGAAATCGCGAATCTAGGGTTACGTCGCGGCTGAGCTTCTTTTTCTTTCTACTTTTTACTGTTCAAAATACTGGAATATATATACTGTAGATAATTCCAATATGACCGTTTGTGGGACCCACACTAGAAATCCCTAAGTCCGCTCAAATCCAAATAGAAGTGTTTGGAGAAGTCTCGCTCAAATCCAAATAGATTGTCGTTACAATAAACATGTATTTATTAATCTTATATTAACTTGACATCAGAAGAATTTGAAAATGTTGCAATGCTTCCCAACGTGGAAATTCCCAGTAGAAAAACCCTTCAATTCGGAACCTCGGAACCTTTCAATTCCTAGTAAAGAAAACCCCTCAATTACAAGTGGTAAAGAAAAACCTCAATTTCACTTTATATACTAGGAATCCCGCAGAAGAATGCCGCCGAATCCCGCCGAAGGAGCTCGCCGACCGTTCAACTTCCTCAAGTTTCCCGCAGAAGGCGCAGACGATACTAGTCCCGCCGACTCTCGCAGAAACCACGCCAGTTCGCAAAGCTTATTCCTTCGGCTCCCGCAAGGTTTCTCACTTAGAAATCGCGCAAAGATCTCGTCGGCTCCCGCATCGTCTCCCCCTAAGCTCCCGCAAGGTTCTCGCAAAGTTCTCGTCGAAAGGCTCCCGACGAATCCCGCCGAAGCTCGCACCGTCGATCTCCCCAAGTTTCGATTTTTCTCCGCTCGAACCACCTCACCGACTTCACCTCTAGGTATCCCCTCACCCTCACTTGGACGTGATCACTAGAATCACTTCTATTTTGATTTTTGATTAAGCGATGAATAGGGCTTCTCTCTCTAGATCTACGATGGCTCCAAGGACAACTGCAGGGTTGGTCTCTGGCTGCGAGCTGGTTCAAACTGGGTTTTCTCACGCCTCGGACGAATTCCGCAACATTATTCTCATGATGGAAGAGGCTGGGCTAACCTTCGTCTTGGAGCACCCTTGCAAAATCCTGGACAAAGAGGTGCTGGAGTTCTTCGCTACCGCAAGACTCCGAGATGGAGACTCCATAATCAAGAGCAAGGTGGCTGGAGCAAAAGTAAAGATGTCTGCCAGCAAGCTGACTCGCTACCTGCAGCTTTCTAGTTCGGAGCAGGAGGACTATCTGGAGGACGAGGACAAGACCAGAACTCTCTTGTTCTGCGGTCTTCCACGAGGAACTCGATCCATAAAGAGAAAGGAGATGAATGAAGAAGGGAAGCTCCTATCTGACATTATTGGAAAAGTGCTCATCTGCAAGCCGGGCTCGCATGACCATATCTCAGGAGATATGTTCAAGATCCTCATAGCTGTTGTCTGCCGCAAGAGGTTCAATTGGGGGGGGGTTGCTGTTCGAGAAGATCAAGGACACCCTGGGCACTCCTAGTTTTGGCCGCATCATAAGTCTATATCTAAACCAGCTAAACGGAGACAAGTTCGACATGAGCAAAGGTGTCCCTCTCCACTACTTGAAGAAGATGGATGCAAGTGTGTTTAATCGATGGGAGAGGCGGATCGGGCAGCCTGCCGTGGAAGAGCGACATGAAGTATCTCCAGCAGCCACCCCCCGTGAAATTCCTGATACCCTGACTGCAGGAATCGAGGGGGAGACTCTACCCCCTCATACAGATGTAGTTTCTGAAATTGCCCAGGTGGCCAGGGATGCGGTGGCCGAAATTCATGAAGTAAGTGAACCTGAGCTGGAGGATGAGGAGGTCCTGAACAGAAACACTCAAAGAACCGAAGCTGAAGCACTGGAGACTGCTGACCGAGAATTGGAAGAGGTTGCTGATATAGATGAATTCTTGGATGAGGACGGAGAGGAAGCTGAGAATGAGGGACATGAAGCATTTGAGACTCCGGATCCTGTTGAACCTCCATCTGACAAGTCTGCACCAGTGGAGGGGGAGTTAGATAAATCTACAGAGGCAGCCAGCATTCCTCCATTAGAGACTGTGATTGTATCCAGCTCTACAGATGCGTCTGCTGAAATGCAAGACCCACAAGTGCCTCCGGCTATTCCGTTACGAGATGAGCTAGCTACTCACACTGTCAATATCATTCAGGGCATTGTGAATGAACTTAAAGTCTCTTTTGATACAGCTCAGAAAACACTGCTGAAAAGGATTAAGACTTCTGAAAATCTGATGCTCAAGAATATGGTGGAAATCAACCATAAGCTGGACGTGATGGAGAAGAAATTTGAAGAGAAGTATACCGCGGCCGGCGAAGCTGTCACACTCTTAATGGCCGGCTTGAAAAAGAATACTGATACTCTGGCTGTCGTAAATCAGAACGCACACGTTGTAGCCAACAACATTCAGAAGTTTGATGGTAATATGGTCACTTTAAATGCTAATCAGCAGGCCCTGATCACTGAATTCGCCAAGACCACGAAGCATATTGATGTCTCTCTGCACTCATATGCCAACTGCATAGCTGTCGAAGCCAAAAAGGGGGAGAAAGAATATATAGCTAAGTTGGCCGAGCTTCAAGAAAGCATGAGCACACACTTCGCCCAATCAAGTAAATATGTCTATGAGAGCTGCTGGTGGATGCTCCAACAGGCGCTAGGTACGTTAGGCGTCGTTCTGCCTGACAATCCTGCCGGTATTCATGTCCCTGAGACATCTAAGGCCGCTGAGGAAGTAAGTGTTGCTGAGGGTGTAAGTGCAAGTGCTGCAGATATTCCCACAAATGACGCTGATGCTAGGGCTCTCTCAAAAGCTAAACTGAGGAGCATGTTTGACCAAGAGGCCTTAGCAAAAGCCAGGGGAAAGAGAAAAGTTCAAGAAGGGACCTCCAAGAAGACACAGGCTGCAAAGAGAACTCGAATGAATGAGGAGGATGTACGAAACGAAAGGTGGAGTCCAGTTTCAAGGAACATCATCTTAGACACCTTCTGGCTGCAAGAAAGAGGAGAGATCAATCGAAACGAAGTATATAGCCAGTATGAGTGGGAAACGCACAAAACGTTTGAAGCGAAACGCAACATCTTTTTCAAAAACAACAAGGATGCAGATAAAGTTGCTCCTCCTAGGTATTACCCAAAGCCCAAAGAATACATGGAGAGGCAAAGCAAGAAGTACTTGGCTCAAAATCCTAAGGGTGACTTAGCTAAGGAAAAATAGTCAAAAACTTATAGCTTGTCACTTTGTCTTAAGAACATTTAATGATTTTTGTTGTCATAGAAACAATTCTGGATTATATGTGTATATATTTATATTGGTATATATATTTGAATTTGTGAATGACTCAAGTCCTGATCTGATTGCATATATTCTCTTGTGCTGCATGTTTAATTTCTGAATGCAATGTTTATTATTTGATATGTGTTATTCATCTTAGCTAGTAGGGTTTTGGCTTCGTCAAATAGGGGGAGATTGTTGGGTATTGTATCCACGATTACCTAGATTTGAGGAAGCCACCTGTCAAGCTAAGATGAATTCACAATGTATTTGATGAAACATCTTAAGTTGTACTTGCAGCTCCTCCACGCTAAGTGCACACCAATGTCAGGGTGCAGTAGGTCAATATACACGGGTCTGCAAGACGTAATCCCTCGTTGAGCAGATCAGTGTGTTGGCCTACGTGTACTCTCTCTATTGGAGTGCACTTACTTTCAAGTACAGGGCCGTTCATATGCAAGAGAAGACAAGGAGCATGGATGGGTCAAGGAGCAGCTCCAGGGTGGAAGACGAAAATTCGTCCAAGGAAAATTCGACGAGAATCACCAAGTGATTCTCGCCGATTCGACGAGAATCACCAAGTGATTCTCGCCGATTCGGCGAGAATCACTTGGTGATTCTCGCCGAATCGACGAGAATCATTAGTGATTCTCGCCGACTCCTTCTGGCTACCTCAAAACGGTGCCAAGTAAGATTCGGCGAGAATCACTAGTGATTCTCGCCGAACCAGTGGCCAAGCAGCTCATGTATACAAAGTGAAATTCGTTGAGAATCAATAAGTGATTCGGCGAGAATCACTAACGATTCTCGACGAATCGTCGAGAATCACTTGGTGATTCTCGCCGATTCGTCGAGAATCGCCTACGATTCTCGCCGATTTTCACTTAGCGTTTTCTCAGGTTGCTGCTGGACCGGATTCTGCCTCTAGACTAGTTTGAACCAGTGGAGGGGGAGTTAGATAAATCTACAGAGGCAGCCAGCATTCCTCCATTAGAGACTGTGATTGTATCCAGCTCTACAGATGCGTCTGCTGAAATGCAAGGCCCACAAGTGCCTCCGGCTATTCCGTTACGAGATGAGCTAGCTACTCACACTGTCAATATCATTCAGGGCATTGTGAATGAACTTAAAGTCTCTTTTGATACAGCTCAGAAAACACTGCTGAAAAGGATTAAGACTTCTGAAAATCTGATGCTCAAGAATATGGTGGAAATCAACCATAAGCTGGACGTGATGGAGAAGAAATTTGAAGAGAAGTATACCGCGGCCGGCGAAGCTGTCACACTCTTAATGGCCGGCTTGAAAAAGAATACTGATACTCTGGCTGTCGTAAATCAGAACGCAAACGTTGTAGCCAACAACATTCAGAAGTTTGATGGTAATATGGTCACTTTAAATGCCAATCAGCAGGCCCTGATCACTGAATTCGCCAAGACCACGAAGCATATTGATGACTCTCTGCACTCATATGCCAACTGCATAGCTGTCGAAGCCAAAAAGGGGGAGAAAGAATATATAGCTAAGTTGGCCGAGCTCCAACAGTTGCCATTCTATGAGAGCTTCAAGAAAGCATGAGCACACACTTCGCCCAATCAAGTAAATATGTCTATGAGAGCTGCTGGTGGATGCTCCAACAGTTGCCATTCTGGGGGTGGTGGTGAAGACGCTGAATTGTCAGGATTCACCGATAATGTGCCCTGAGTGTACGAGGTGTTTGGCTGTGCTAGCCTACACCTGTGACGAAGTATGTTTGTACTTTATTGTTTAGCTGGGCTAATGAATTGCAGGGAAGGAGCACCACCGTCCCGAGTTAGGGGCGGGGTCGTTATAATTTGGTCGGATTTGGCTGATCGTTGCTTTGTTTACAACCGTGCGGTGGAATGCTGCTTGCAGGTGCTGTGGAGCCGAGTACAAAATAGTGGGCTAGAGCCCATGTTGCTGAGCTGGCCCTCGAAGGCCCAAGCGAATAGTTGTTCTTTATTTTGTCATGTGTGGGCGGCCTGCGAGCCGATGTATGGAAAACATTATATTGTTAAGTGAACCCTTGTAAGGCCATAAGGCCAAGTCCCTTTCAGTGTATTTGTATTTCATTCCAGTTGTAGTGATTGTGGACATTCATGATTATTGGATTACAGCTATAGGTTCTTTCATCTTTTTAAAAGCTTCCGCTAGAATGCTCTATGTTAGGACGTTTAGTCTTAATTGGATAGTTTGGTTATTCATACGTAACCCTTCCAACTGTCCGTGGTATATGTCGTCGGGTTCCAGCTGGACCTTCTGTTATATGCCATACGACGGATGAGGGTGTTACAATTTGGTATCAGACTTCTGGTTACGGTCAGACTTAAATAAATTCGTGGGCGAATTCTTTTAAGGGGTGGTGAGCACATGTGTGCGTCATCGTTATAAAATCAAAAAGAACCCATGAATGTCCACTTAGGAATGAAAAATACACTTGTTTTGTGGAACCTGAGTGTTCCAATGATTGCTTTTAGCAATTTGTTTGTCGTCTAATCATGGGTCTTTGCTATTGTAGGCAGCTAGGAGCGGTGCTGGTCAGTCGGAGCATCCACAATCGGCGGAAAGTAGTGCACCGAGGGACGTGCCTACAACACCTCCTTCATCGGAAACCATCAGGTTGGTGGCTGAAGCAGTCTTTGCGATGATAAATGACCAAACTGCAGGGCAATTGCACCACGCACCACCTGTTGTTGAGCAAGAACCGGTTAGGGCGGCAGAGCCGAGAGTGGTGGAGCGCGCGGCAGTGGATCAGGTAGAGCCGAGGAGAGCTACAAAGAGAAAGCTCAAGCATGTAATGGGCTTTAATACTCCGAGATTCGATGGGAGTGGAACGCTAGCTCAAGCTAAGGATTGGCTCTCTACGATAAAGAGGGTCTTGACGACCACGTTAACTGAGGAGTGGCAGAAGACCACCATAGCGACCTTCCTTTTGGCTGGTGAGGCGAGGCTGTGGTGGGATGAGTTGGAGTTTCATCTCTTAGTGGGAAGGCAGCTTGCTGATGTGCCTATGGAGGAATTCTCAAGATTGTTCTTGGTCAGATATTTACTCTCTACTCAGAAGCTTGAGATGGAGAATCAGTATCTTAGGTTGACTCAGGGATCCAGAAGCGTGGAAGAGTATCTCCACGAGTTTACACGGTTGGGTCGGTATGCTGGTGCTATGTTTACGGAAGAACAGAGGAAGACCAACCGATTTTATGAGGGTCTACGCGGCGACCTATAGTTACTCCTTGCTGGGCCTAAGGCGCAGGGCTTCCTAGCCTTGGTCAATTCGGCCCGGTCATTGGAAAAGGTTGTGAAGAAAGTGCAAGAGAAGAAGGACCCAGGGGAAAAGAAGGCAGAGTTCAAAGTGCCAAATGCAAAGTCAGGATTCCACATATGGAACAAGAAGCAGAGGACTTCGAACTCAGCCCCTTCGTCTGGTACGTCGGGGGCAACCACAAGTCGAGTCCCAGGAGCTTGCTCCAACTGTGGAAGACGGGGCACTTTGTTCGTGAGTGTTGGAGCGGACGTGCAAAGTCCGAGAGGAAGCCTAGAGCGACCTATGAAGAGAAAGGGAAGGTGGTGGAGTCAACCGCATCCCATCATGCTCCAGCTCAGCCTAAAGTTTATAATCTTGGTATGCAAGAGGCCATAAAGCAAGCTGACGTGGTGACAGGTATGAGTTAAATTTTAGCAGTTTAACTTTATGTAGTTGTTACCTCTTTTTATATGTTAGCTTATTATTCTTGGTACTAGGCTTCATGTTGGTTTTCGATTGTCCGGCGAGAGCCCTGTTTGATACGAGGGCTTCACATTCCTTATTGTCCGAAAGATTCGTGTCGCGCATCGGGGTCCCTTCCTCGATGGCAAAAGACAAGTTGGATGTGTTGTTGCCCAATGGGTACTCAATGCGCGCGGATAAGTTCTGTATGGTAAAGATACAGATTAGGGACCATGAGTTTGATTTGCGAGCGTTGGTACTACCGTTAGTGGAGTTCGATGTAATCTTTGGTATGGACTGGCTCTCGGAGCAGCAAGCTTACATCGATTGCAATCGAAAGGAGGTTAAGTTGGGGCTGCATACTGAACGGGAGACTACATTTGCGGGCATGAAGGGGGTCGGGTAAAGTTTTGATGTCGGCCCTTCAAGTGATCAAGGCAGTTCGGTCTGGTGCAGAGTTGTTTGTCACCTTAGTGCAGGCTTCAATGCCTAGGCTAAGTCTGGACAGTATCCCAGTTGTGTCCGAGTATCCTGATGTGTTCCCAGATGATCTCCCAGGAGCCCCTCCACAGCGGGAGATTGTTTTTACAATTGAGCTGGTACAGGGTGCCAAACTGGTGTCACGCTCTCCGTATCGGATAGCGCCGCGAGAGATGGCGGAGTTGAAGGTGCAACTGTAGGAGTTGTTGGTGCAAGGGTATGTGCGTCCAAGTTCGTCGTCTTGGATGGAACCGGTTCTTTTCGTTAAGAAGAAGGATGGGAGCTTGCGACTCTGTATTGACTATCGGGAGTTAAACAACTTATGGAGAAGAATAAGTATCTGATCCACAGGATTGACGATCTATTTGATCAGTTGGTTGGGTCAACAGTATATTCGAAGTTAGATCTGAAGTCCGGCTACTACCAATTGAGGATAAGGGAAAGCAACATCCCAAAGACATCGTTCAACATGCGGTTTGGGCATTACGAGTTCATGGTCATACCGTTTGGGCTGACCAATGCGCCATCCGTGTTTATGGATCTGATGAACAGGACATTCAGAGAATATCTGGATCGTTTCGTGATAGTATTTATCGATGATATCTTGGTATACTCGCAGTGTGAGGAGGACCATTACAAGCATCTACACATGGTGTGGGAGACGTTGAGGAGAAATCAGTTGTATGCTAAGTTCTCCAAGTGTGAGTTCTGGTTATCCTCAGTAGCGTTCCTTGGTCATGTTGTTAGTGGAGAAGGGATAGCGGTGGATCCGGTGAACATAGTGGCGATACGGGAGTGGCCTATTTTGACTACAGTGGCGGAAGTCCAGAGTTTTCTGGGGCTTGCCGGCTACTACATGCGTTTCGTAGAGAACTTCTCGCGGATAGCGTTACCACTCACGATGTTGATAAGGAAAGATCAAAAGTTTGTGTGGTCGCTGGAGTGTGAGCAGGCTTTTGAAGAGTTGAAGAGGCGGTTGACCACGGCGCCTATCTTATGTTCACCGAGTGGAAGCGAAGGATTTGAAATTTATAGTGATGCTTCAGGTAGTGGTTTGGGCTGTGTTATGCTACAGCATAGGAGCGTGATAGCCTATGGTTCACGACAATTGAAGGTTCATGAGAGGAATTATCTGGTTCACGACTTAGAGTTAGCGGCCGCGATATTCGCTCTGAAGCTGTGGAGGCACTACCTGTACGGTGTGAAAGTTGACATCTACACCGATCATAAGAGCCTGAAGTACTTGTTAGATCAGAAGGATCTGAACATGAGGCAGCGGAGGTGGATGGATTTCTTGGCGGACTACACCTTCGAGATACATTATGTACCTGTGAAAGGAAATGCAGTGGCGGATGCATTGAGCCGCAGGGCTCCTGCGCAGACCAGTTGGTTATTGGTACATGATGAGAGCTTGGTCTGTGATTTGGAGGCATTAGAGATTTCCTGCGTTTATAAACGGTCTAGTGTCGAGGCGATATTGCGTTGGACAGAGGTGCAGTATAACCTGGCTGATAGAGTTCGACGGGCTTTGGTTCAGGATAGCAGCATGAAGAAGATCTTAGATGAATATTTGGATGGGTCAAATTCCCAGTTTGCTGTTGAGGATGGACTTCTAAGGAAGGACGGTCGCCTATGCGTCCCTAGTGCGGATAATCTTCGGGAGGAGTTGATGTACGAGGCTCATCATACTAAGTACTCAATCCACCCGGGAAGCACGAAGATGTATAAAGACATGAAGAAATTATTCTGGTGGCCAGGATTAAAGAAGGATGTAGCACTTTATGTGGCCAAGTGCCAAACTTGTGCCTTGGTGAAGGCAGAGTGCCAGAAGCCCAGAGGTTTCCTAAAGTCCTTGCCTAATCCGGAGTGGAAATTCGACGACATTTCTATGGATTTTGTGAATGGTTTGCCAAAGTCACAGAGGGGAAACGACGTCATCTGGGTGGTCGTAGATAGGTTGACAAAAGTGTCGTATTTCATCCCGAATAGGAAGGAAGATCCGGTAGAAAAGTTATCCAAACTCTATGTGGATAATATCGTGCGATTGCATGGTGTGCCCCGCAGTATTGTTAGTGACCGTGATGGACGCTTCACATCGAAGGACTTGAGGCTGGTGCATAGTTTGTTGGGAACTAAGTTGAGTTTCAACATAGCCTTCCATCCACAGACGAATGGTCAGACCGAGAGGGTCAACAGAACGATGGAGGACATGCTTCGCATGTGCGTCCTAGATTTTGGAAAGCATTGGGAAGGTCACCTATACATGGTGGAGTTTGCGTATAAGAACAGCTTTCAAGCAAGTATTGGAATGGTACCTTTCGAGGCCTTGTATGGGAGGAAGTGTCATACGCCGTTGTCTTGGTTGGAGACAGGCGAGTCGAAGTTGAATAAACGTCAAGCGGTGGAAGGCGCCACTTCAATGGTACTTACAATTCAGGAAAGGTTGAAGATCGCTCAGGACAGGCAAGCAAAGTACTATAACGCCAAACATAGGAACATGGAGTTCGGTGTTGGTGACTGGGTGTATTTAAAAATCAAGCCGTTCAAGGGTGTTTCGCGGGTTCGACTCTTGAAGAAGCTGAGTCCAAGATGTATCGCCCCGAAAATCGTATTTGAGCTGATCGCATCCAAAAGAAATTTTGGTGCCTGTATAAGGGTACACGGCCTAGGACACGGGCATGTCCAAGGCCGTGTCTTGCTTGGTGTTTTGGCAGGTTGTGTCTAGAGAAGGACACGGCAGGAAACACGTCAGCGTGACATAGGAGTGTCACATGACACGGTCGTGTGCCTACCCGTATCACTACCCGTGTTCCCAAGAGACGTGATGGTTGGAGTGACGGTTATACGTGACACGCCTCCGGTCACGGGCGTGTCGAGGACCCGACACGAGTGTGTCAGGTTGAGACACGGGCGTGTCTTAGCCTGTGTGGTTTTTCTGCGTTCGACGATCGTGCCTGGATCGAGGCACACGACCGGGGACACGGCCATGTGCAAGGCCGTGTTCGGCCCAGGTTTTAGGATTTTTCAGCGGATCTGAGTCGTTCGATTTCTTTAATTAAGATCTGACGGCCCAGATGAGTCCCTGCTCTGTTAAGGTCGGAAATAGAGGATCAATTCCTCATTTCTCTCTTAAGCACTCTCTTTCAAGGAGTTAGAGAGAGGAGGAAGAAGGAGGAGGATTCCGGCCGCCGGCGGAGCATCGGAGCACCGTTTAGAGAACCGAGAGCGGATCCGTGGAGGAAATCCCGTTGCGAAGACTTCTATCTGGATAGTTTTTTCATGGCGCAAAAGCGTACTACAAGGGTAACGATTCTCTACTTGAGCATGTGAAGCTCTCTTCCTTTTGCGTAGGGAAACCTGCTCTCGCGAGTGTGCGGCGAGTGTGCGGTGTTCCTTGGGGTTGACGTGAATAGTCCCCCTTGTGTTGCATATAGAGTCCATAATCGAAGTACGGACATAGGCGTTGTGTGTGAAGCCTACCCGAACATGTTGGTTTGGATCGGTGATGTTGCATTTGTTATGGTTTGCCGGAGAAAACTCCGTGCTTTGGGTTTTCGGGTTTCTATGCGGTAGATTGCAGCAGGGATCCTTGGGGATTAACTCCAAGGCGCACCCGAAAAACTGAGCGGAATCGTTGTTCTGCTAACTTCGCGGTCAGGGAACCTGCCTTGAACATAACTGGGTTATGTGATTGTTTGGAAATGTTAGGATCCGAGAGAAGCTTGGCCCACGCGTAGGTCTTAAGGGGACTAGGCGGTGTGAGCAACGGGCAAGTGGAATCGGACCTGGGCTATGTGGTTCGGTGCGAGAGACCCATTGATGGGGACTAGCCGTTGGCATAGTCGGGAGTCTTAGACAGTGGTGAGAAAGGCTAAAATGCTCATGTTATGTCCATCACGGGGATGGTGGTGAAGCCACAGAATTGACCGGGTTCACCGTTAATGTGTCCTGAGTGCACGGGGTGTTTGGCCGTGCGAGCCTACACCTGTGGCAAAATATATTTATACTTAATTGTTTAGTTGGGCTAATGAAATGCAGGGAAAGAGCACCGCCGTCCCGAGAAAGGGGCGGGGTCGTTATAATTTGGTCGGCTTTGACTGACGGTTGTTTTGTTTACCACCGTGCGGTGGAATGTTGCTTGCAGGTGCTGCGGAGCCAGGTACCAAATAGCGGGTTGGAGCCCATGTTGCTGAGCTGGCCCTCGAAGGCCCAAGCGAATAGTTGTTCTTTATTTTGTCATGTGTGGCCGGTCTGCGAGCTGATGTATGGAAAACATTATATTTTTAAGTGAACTCTTGTAAGACCATAAGGCCAAGTGTCTTTCAGTGTATTTGTATGTCATTCCAATTGTAGTGGTTGTGGACATTCATGATTATTGGATTACAGTTATGGGTTCTTTCAACTGTTTAAAAGCTTCTGGTAGTATGTGTTGAATTCTGTGAAGTGAAAGTGGGTGAATGGAAGGCTTGGGAAACCTATCCGCGCGGACTACGCGGACAGGGTTGGCGGACTGCTAGGTCGGCAGGGATGTTGCAGGCGGTTTGCTCTGTGGCGGCCTGGGCGGTCTGTTCGCGCGGACTACGCGGACAGCAGCAGCGGTCTGACAGGCCAGTGTATGCTCAGCAGGCGGTTGACTCCCAGGAAGTAACCGGGCGGATAGGAATGCTATCCGCGGAGTCCGGCATGAAGCGGACTGAAGAACTGGAGCTCGGCAGACCGGTTTGGCAGTTGCCTTGGTCTTGCTCTAGTGAAGCGGCAAGTGGAAGCCGCGGAGACCGCCGGTCAGCGCGGACAGAAACTGGAGGTCGCCCGGTATGGCGGGCTAGATCCAGTGTCCGCCAGTAAGTGCGGACTGGCCCTTGTGGCCAGTGGACTGGACTTGGTGTGATCTGAACCAAGTCCAGGATGGCTCAGTCCGGGGAGATCGCGCAGTGGAGCGCGGGCTGGTTTCTCAGTCTGCCAAGCGTAGTAGAAGTGGTGTCGCCTTGTTTGCTAGCTTGGGGAGATGCGGACTGGAGAATTGCTTGTGCAGGAGCGTGCGGACTGGAGCCAGAGTCCGCTGAGTCCGGTTTAGCCTTGTGACGAGGTTATGGACTCAGGAGTTGCGGACTGGAGTCTGCTGTTAGCAGACTGGATTGGCGTGTCCGCTAAGTCCGGAGGTGCCTTGGCAATGAGGCAATGGACTTGGGATATGCGGACGGAAGCCGGGTGTCCGCTGAGTCCGGCAGGTGCCTTGATGGCTAGGCTGCGGGCTCGGGTTTTGCGGGCTGATGCCTTGTCCGCAGAATGGAGGACACGGCTGTTGTGGAGTCCGGCTGTGGTGGTCCTGGCTTGGTCTCTGGCGGCAAGGCGGGCTGGATATTGGAGTCCGGCCTTGGAGAAGCTGGGGCGGACTGGCTATCTGCACAGGAGCGGAGAACTGGAATGTGTGTCCGCGGGCTGGCGGACACACTTGTTCTAGCTGCGGGATGTGGCAGTGTTCCTATCGGCTAGGGCGGTGACCATACTCATCATCGTGCCTATAAATAGGACCCATGTCACATCAGGATGTAACGGACCTAGACCGAAGTAAGTGAACAGTAATTGAGCTCGCGTAAGTTGCTGCGGTCTGGACTTTGGTGTCCGCGCGGATTGAGAGTTGACCCGGTTGTGCTGTGCAGGTTGTGCGGATAGCGCTGGAAAGCCAGGACTTGGATCTGATTGCGGTCAGGGACAGTGCGGACTCTGCGGTTAAGCAACAGGCGGTAAACAGCAGGTCGCAGATAGCGACCAGGCGGTCTTCTCTTTAGCAACTTGGTTCGGGGTTCAGGAAGTCGCCTGCTTCAGGCGAACTGTTCCATTCGGTGACGCAGCTTGTGCGGTATGGCGGCTAGGCGACCTCGCGGTTAGGCGGCCTGCAGATCGGCGGTGAAGAGCTAAGCATTGGAATAAGGGTGAGTCCGCGCGGCTTGGGTTGCGGTCTGGCGACCTGGCGGACTGAGCGGACTGCACAGCAGTAGTTCGGCGGCTTGTTGATTGAGTCCGCGCGGCTTGTTTTTTGTTCTTGTCTTTGTAACTGTCTCTGCTCTCCCGGTGTTGGGTTTTGGTGAAGCATGTCTCGCCATGTATGTCTCGCCTTGTAAAGAAGTTTGCTCTTGATCAATAAAGAAGCTTGTGCTGCATGTGTTGCTGGTTGTTACTGCTTTGTTGAGATAACCCCTGCTAACTCCACGATCCGGGAAAACTTTCAACATTATAAGTGGGCGTATTCTCCTTCGGTTTGTTGAGTTTTCAACAGGGTATCCAAGGGGGCGTCTGCGGTTTGTTGAATTTTAACATGGTATCAGAGCGAGGTTGTTGGAGTGGTCAAGCAGTGCTCAATGGAAGTAGTTGCTCGTCTGTAGAGGAAACCAGTGGTAGAACCATGGCAGTGGAGGATGCAAGTTGTCTTGGTATTGATCTTCTTACAGAGACGAACTATGAACGGTGGAAGTCCTGTATGAAGAGCTTTCTTCTTGGCGAGGACCTTTGGGAGGTTGTATGCGGAGCAGGAAGACAAGAGGATACTGCTGGCAATGCTGAGGCGATGAGAGCTTGGAAGGAGGCAAATGCGAAAGCGGAGTCTATTCTCAAGCAGGTGATCTCATCGGAGCTCTTGGACCACATCAGTGGATGTCGGTCAGCTGCGGAGGTCTGGACTTCCCTTGATGGGTTGTTCAGGAAGAAGGTGAAGGTTGCTGCTGAAGATGGTCCCTCTACTTCGTATCAGGAAGAAAGGAGTGTTTCTACTAGGCGTGATAGGAAGAGGAAGGAAGGACCAAGGTGCTATAAATGCAAGCAGCAAGGTCATCTTCGGAAGGAGTGCAAGGTTGTCTTGCTCTCGGCGAACATTGCTCAGGTAGGGAGGAAGGAGAAGAACGTGGTTGGGATATCAACTAGTTCTGGAGCTGATCGGATGAATGCCAGTGATAGTGCAGCTATCTGGCATGAAAGACTGGGGCATGTAGGGATGGACAAGCTGAAAGCAATGGCGGAAAGAAGACTCGTAAGAGGCTTGCCTAGATTGTCATCCTATGGCGATGGTCGGGGGTGTGCGGGATGTCAGGAAAGTGGAGCCTATCGCTTCATGGTTGACAAAGCACAATCCAGATGTAATGCACCATTGGCGGTTGTCCATTGTGCTCTGGTGGGACCGACCGTCACGACCAGTTTTGGAGGCAGCAGGTTCATGCTGATATTGGTTGATGACTATTCTAGGTATACTTGGGTATACTTTATGAAGAAGAAGTCCAACATGGTACGCTTGTTTGTGGAGTTCAAGAAGCTTGTGGAAGGCCAGCTTGGCCGGAGGATCAAGGTGTTGAGGACAAGTATCGGTGGTGAGTTTGGCTCAACCGAGTTCTCACGCTTTTGCAGGAAGCAAGGGATCCGGATGGAGCTTTCTTGTGGACATACTTCACAACAAGGTAGTATTGCAGCTCGGATGATCCGTTGGTTAACGGAGACCTGCAAGTGTTGGCTTCAGATTAAAGGCATTCCGAAGGCTCTTTGGGCGGAAGGAACGGCCTGTGCTGCTCATGTCATCAACCGGATGCCTCTTAGTCCGATCATAATGAAGACTCCTTATGAGCTGATGTTCGGAGTGAAGCCCTCAGTGAAGCACCTTCGGGTGTTTGGATCTACCTGCTATTTACATTCTCCGGGTGCTCTCAAGACAAAGCTAGTCTTTGTTGGGTATGATGAGCAGAGAAGAAGATGGAGGTGTATGGATCCTGCGACGAAGAAACTCATAGTGTCGAGAGACATTATTTTTGATGAGTTGACGCCGTATTGGGGTAGCTCTTATGTGGAGCTAGAGATAAGCAGGTCAGATGGTGGGCTGAAGGAGGCTGCTGCTAAGGAAATGGAGTTGCCTGAGTCACCAGGTGCTCCAGGTTGTTCTAGCTCCGGGGCAAAGGCGTCAGAGTCGGGAAGAAGGGGGAGCGATGCTCCAGGATCTTCTGGCTCGAAGGCGGAGGCTTCTGGTTCAGGAAGTAAGGGGAGCGATGTTCCAGGCTGTTCTTGCTCAAGAGGGGAGTCTTCTGGTTCAGGTAGCAGGGGGAGCGTTGCTCCAGATGCTTTTGGTTCCAGTAAGGAGGCGTCTTGTTCAGGGAGCAAAGGGAGCATTGTTCCGGGTTTGCCCGGGAACGGAGCTGGTTCAATAGCAGCGGAGGTGGTTAGCCATGATCAGGTTCTTCGGAGATCGAAGAGGATCAGTAAGCCACCAGCTCGATATAGTGAAGGGAACACGGCGGACTTGGTCCCGTGTTTCCTTGTTATCCCTCAGGTCGAGCAAGGTACTTCTGGCTGTGATGACCCCACTAGAATCAAGGAGGTGGTTGACAACAAGTCTGAAGAGGTGACTTCTCTCAGAGGCAACGAGGCTTGGACTTCAGTGTCCAAGGAAGTTGGCGATACTCCTGTGATGCAAGAGTGGAGGTTGAAGCTGAAGAAGGCAGAGGGAAGCATGACTCCTTTTTGGAGATGCTGGAGGGCTCCCTCATGGTCCATGATATGCGGGGCGAGGACTATGTCTTTGACATCTCTTCGTAGATGCTATCGGAGGGACCAGGTGCAAGGTTATGGGAGCTGCTGGAGTTTTTCACCACTTCTCACTTCAAGGGGGAGTGTTGAATTCTGTGAAGTGAAAGTGGGTGAATGGAAGGCTTGGGAAACCTATCCGCGCGGACTACGCGGACAGGGTTGGCGGACTGCTAGGTCGGCAGGGATGTTGCAGGCAGTTTGCTCTGTGGCGGCCTGGGCGGTCTGTTCGCGCGGACTACGCGGACAACAGCAGCGGTCTGACAGGCCAGTGTATGCTCAGCAGGCGGTTGACTCCCAGGAAGTAACCGGGCGGATAGGAATGCTATCCGCGGAGTCCGGCATGAAGCGGACTGAAGAACTGGAGCTCGGCAGACCGGTTTGGCAGTTGCCTTGGTCTTGCTCTAGTGAAGCGACAAGTGGAAGCCGCGGAGACCGCCGGTCAGCGCGGACAGAAACTGGAGGTCGCCCGGTATGGCGGGCTAGATCCAGTGTCCGCCAGTAAGTGCGGACTGGCCCTTGTGGCCAGTGGACTGGACTTGGTGTGATCTGAACCAAGTCCAGGATGGCTCAGTCCGGGGAGATCGCGCAGTGGAGCGCGGGTAGGTTTCTCAGTCCGCCAAGCGTAGTAGAAGTGGTGTCGCCTTGTTTGCTAGCTTGGGGAGATGCGGACTGGAGAATTGCTTGTGCAGGAGCGTGCGGACTGGAGCCAGAGTCCACTGAGTCCGGTTTAGCCTTGTGACGAGGTTATGGACTCAGGAGTTGCGGACTGGAGTCTGCTGTTAGCAGACTGGATTGGCGTGTCCGCTAAGTCCGGAGGTGCCTTGGAAATGAGGCAATGGACTTGGGATATGCGGATGGAAGCCGGGTGTCCGCTGAGTCCGGCAGGTGCCTTGATGGCTAGGCTGCGGGCTCGGGTTTTGCGGGCTGATGCCTTGTCCGCAGAATGGCGGACACGGCTGTTGTGGAGTCCGGCTGTGGTGGTCCTGGCTTGGTCTCTGGCGGCAAGGCGGGCTGGATATTGGAGTCCGGCCTTGGAGAAGCTGGGGCGGACTGGCTATCTGCACAGGAGAGGCGAACTGGAATGTGTGTCCGCGGGCTGGCGGACACACTTGTTCTAGCTGCGGGATGTGGCGGTGTTCCTATCGGCTAGGGCGGTGACCATACTCATCATCGTGCCTATAAATAGGACCCATGTCACATCAGGATGTAACGGACCTAGACCGAAGTAAGTGAACAGTAATTGAGCTCGCGTAAGTTGCTGCGGTCTGGACTTTGGTGTCCGCGCGGATTGAGAGTTGACCCGGTTGTGCTGTGCAGGTTGTGCGGATAGCGCTGGAAAGCCAGGACTTGGCTCTGATTGCGGTCAGGGACAGTGCGGACTCTGCGGTTAAGCAACAGGCGGTAAACAGCAGGTCGCGGATAGCGACCAGGCGGTCTTCTCTTTGGCAACTTGGTTCGGGGTTCAGGAAGTCGCCTGCTTCAGGCGGACTGTTCCATTCGGTGACGCAGCTTGTGCGGTCTGGTGGCTAGGCGACCTCGCGGTCAGGCGGCCTGCAGATCGGCGGTGAAGAGCTAAGCATTGGAATAAGGGTGAGTCCGCGCGGCTTGGGTTGCGGTCTGGCGACCTGGCGGACTGAGCGGGCTCCACAGCAGTAGTTCGGCGGCTTGTTGATTGAGTCCGCGCGGCTTGTTTTTTGTTCTTGTCTTTGTAACTGTCTCTGCTCTCCCGGTGTTGGGTTTTGGTGAAGCATGTCTCGCCATGTATGTCTCGCCTTGTAAAGAAGTTTGCTCTTGATCAATAAAGAAGCTTGTGCTGCATGTGTTGCTGGTTGTTACTGCTTTGTTGAGATAACCCCTGCTAACTCCACAATCCGGGAAAACTTTCAACATTATAAGTGGGCGTATTCTCCTTCGGTTTGTTGAGTTTTCAACAGGGTATCCAAGGGGGCGTCTGCGGTTTGTTGAATTTTAACAGTATGCTCTGTGTTAGGACGTGTACTCTTAATTGGATAGTTTGGTTATTCATACGTAACCCTTCCGATTGTCCATGGTATATGGCGTCGGGTTCCAGCTGGACTTCTGTTATATGCCATACGACGGATGAGGGTGTTACAATTTGGTATCAGACTTCTGGTTACGGTCAGGCTTAAATGAATTCGTGGACGAATTCTTTTAAGGGGTGGTGAGCACATGTGTGTGTCATCGTTATAACATCTAAAAGAACCCATGAATGTCCACTTAGGGATGAAAAATACACTTGTTTTGTGGAACCTGAGTGTTCCAATGATTGCTTTTAGCAATTTGTGTGTCGTCTAGTCTAGGTTCTTTGCTATTATAGGTGGCTAGGAGCGGTGCTGGTCAATCGGAGCGTACGCAATCGACGGAAAGTAGTGCACCGAGGGACGTGCCTACAACACCTCCTTCAGCAGAAACCATCAGATTGGTGGCTGAAGCAGTTTTTGCCATGATTAATGCCCAACCTGTAGGGCAAATGCACCAAGTAACACCTGTTAATGAGCAAGAACCTGTTATGACGACAAAGCTGAGAGTGCTGGAGCGCGCGACAGTGGATCAGGCAGAACCGAGGAGAGCTATAGAGAGACAGCTCAAGCATGTAATAGGCTTTAATCCTCCGGTGTTTGATGGGATTGGAACGCCAGCTCAAGCTGAGGATTGACTTTCTATGATAAAGAGGATCTTGACGGCCATGTTAACTGAAAAGTGGCAGAAGATCACCATAGCAACCTTCCTTTTGGCTGGTGAGGCGAGACTGTGGTGGGATGAGTTGGAGTTTCATCTCTTAGTGGGAAGGCAGCTTGTTGATGTGCCTATGGAGGAATTCTCAAGATTATTCTTGGCCAGATATTTACGCTCTACATAGAAACTTGAGATGGAGAATCAGTATCTTGGGTTGACTCAGGGAGCCAGAAGCGTGGACGAGTATCTCCATGAGTTTACACGGTTGGGTCGGTATACTGGTGCTATGTTTACAGAAGAAGAGAGGAAAACCAACCGATTTTATGAAGGTCTACGCGGCGACCTACAGTTAATCCTTGCTAGGCCTAAGGCGCAGGTCTTCCTAGCCTTGGTCAATTCGGCCCGGTCATTGGAAAAGGTTGTGAAGAAAGTCCAAGAGAAGAAGTACCCAAGGGAAAAGAAGGCAGAGTTCAAAGTGCCAAATGCAAAGTCAGGATTCCGCAGATGAAACAAGAAGCAGAGGACTTCGAACTCAGCCCCTTCGTCTGGTGCATCGGGGGCAACTAAAAGTCAAGTTCTAGGAGCTTGTTACAACTATGGGAAGACGGGGCACTTTGCTCGTGAGTGTTGGAGCGGGCGTGCAAAGTCCGAGAGGAATCCTGGAGCGACCTATGAAGAGAAAGGGAAGGCGGTGGATTCAATCGCATCCCATCATGCTCCAGCCCAGCCTAGAGTTTATAATCTTGGTCTGCAAGAGGCCATTAAACAAGCTGACGTGGTGATAGGTATGAGTTAAATTATGGCAGTTTAACTTTATGTAGTTGTTACCTTTTATATGTTAGCTTATATTTGTTGGTGCTAGGTTTCGTGTTGATTTTTGATTGTCCGGCGAGAGCCCTGTTTGATACGGGTGCTTCACATTCCTTCTTGTCCGAAAGTTTCGTGTCGCGCATCGGGGTCCCTTCCTCGATGGCAAAAGACAAGTTGGATGTGTTGTTGCCCAATGGGTGCTCAATGCGCGCGGATAAGTTCTGTGTGGTAAAGATTCGGATTGGGGACCAGGAGTTTAATTTGCAAGCGTTGGTTCTACCGTTAGTGGATTTCGACGTAATATTTCGTATGGACTGGCTCTCAGAGCAGCGAGCTTACATCGATTGCAACCAAAAGGAGGTTAAGTTGGGACTGCATACTGAACGGGAGACTACGTTTGCGGGCATGAAGGGGTCGGGTAAAATTTTGATGTCGGCCCTACAAGTGATTAAGGCAGTTCGGTCTGGTGCAGAGCTGTTTGTCATCTTAGTGCAGGCTTCAATGCCTAGGCCAAGTCTGGACAGTATCCTAGTTGTGTTCGAGTATCCTGATGTGTTCACAGATGATCTCCCAGGAGCCGCTCCTCAACAGGAGATTGATTTTACAATTAAGCTAGTACCGGGTGCCAAACCGGTGTCACGCTCTCCGTATCGGATAACGCCGCGAGAGATGGCAGAGTTGAAGGTGCAACTGCAGGAGTTATTGGAGCTAGGGTATGTGCATCAAAGTTCGTCGCCTTAGAGCGCACCGGTTCTTTTCGTTAAGAAGAAGGATGGGAGTTTGTGAATCTGTATTGACTATCGGGAATTGAACAAGCTTACGGAGAAGAATAAATATCCGATCCCCAGGATTGACGATCTATTTGATCAGTTAGTTGGGTCTACAGTATATTCGAAGTTAGATCTGAAGTCCGGCTATTACCAATTGAGGATAAGGGAAAGCGACATCCCGAAGATAGCATTCAGCACGCGGTTTGGGCATTACGAGTTCACGGTCATGCCGTTTGGGCTGACCAATACGCCATCCGTGTTTATGGATCTGATGAACAAGACGTTCATAGAATACCTGGATTGTTTCGTGATAGTATTTATCGATGATATCTTGGTATACTCGCAGAGTGAGGAGGACCATTACAAGCATCTACACATGGTGTTGTAGGCGTTGAGGAGAAATCAGTTGTATGCTAAGTTCTCCAAGTGTGAGTTCTGGTTATCCTCAGTAGCATTCCTTGGTCATGTTGTTAGTGGAGAGGGATAGCGGTGGATCCGGCGAACATAGTGGCGATACGGGAGTGGCCTATTTTGACTACAATGGCGGAAGTCCGGAGCTTTCTGGGGCTTACCGGCTACTACATGCGCTTCGTAGAGAACTTCTCGCAAATAACGTTAATACTCAGGACGTTGACAAGGAAAGACCAGAAGTTTGTGTGGTCGCTGGTGTGTGAGCAGGCTTTTGAAGAGTTAAAGAGGTGGTTGACCACGACGCCTATTTTATGTTCTCCGAGTGGAACCGACGGATTTGAAATTTACAGTGATGCTTCGGGTAGTGGTTTGGGATGTGTTCTGCTACAGCATGGGAGAGTGATAGCCTATGGTTAACGACATTTGAATGTTCATGAGAGGAATTATCTGGTTCACGACTTAGAGTTAGCGGCCGTGATATTCGCTCTGAAACTGTGGATGCACTACCTGTACGGTTTGAAAGTTTATATCTACACCGATTATAAGAGCCTGAAGTACTTGTTAGATCAGAAGGACCTGAACATGAGGCAGCGGAGGTGGATGGAGTTCTTGGGGGACTACACCTACGAGATACATTATGTACCTGGGAAAGGAAATGCAGTGGCGGATGCGTTGAGTTGCAGGGTTCCTGCGCGAGCTAGTTGGTTGTCGGTACACGATGAGAGATTGGTCCGTGAATTGGAGGCATTGGAGATAACTTGCGTCGACAAGCGGTCTAGTGCCGAGGCGAAATTGTTTTGGACAGAGGTGCAGTATGACCTAGCTGATAGAGTTCGGCGGACATTCGTTCAGGATAGCAGCATGAAGCAGATCTTAGATGAATTTTTGGATGAGTCAAATTCCCAGTTTGCTGTTGAGGATGGACTGCTAAGGAAGGACGGTCGTCTATGCGTCCCTAGTGCTGATTATCTTCGGGAGGAGTTGATGTACGAGGCTCATCATACCAAGTACTCAATCCACCCGGGAAGCACGAAGATGTATAGAGACATGAAGAAATTATTCTGGTGGCCAGGATTAAAGAAGGATGTAGCACTTTATGTGGCCAAGTGCCAAACTTGTGCCTTGGTGAAGGCAGAGTGCCAGAAGCCCAGAGGTTTCCTAAAGTCCTTGCCTATCCCGAAATGGAAATTCGATGACATTTCTATGCATTTTGTGCATGGTTTGCCAAAGTCACAGAGGGGAAACGACGCCATCTGGGTGGTCGTAGATAGGTTGACAAAAGTGTCGCATTTAATCCTGAATAGGAAGGAAGATCCAGTGGAAAAGTTAACCAAACTCTATGTGGATAATATTGTACGGTTGCACGGTGTGCCCCGCAGTATTGTTAGTGACCGAGATGGATGCTTCACGTCGAAGGACTGGAGGCTGGTGCATAGTTTGTTGGGAACTAAGCTGAGTTTTAGCACAGCCTTCCATCCACAGACGGACGGTCAGACCGAGAGGGTCAACAGGACGATGGAGGACATGCTTCTCATGTCCGTCTTAGATTTCGGAAAGCATTGGGAGGATCACCTATACATGGTGGAGTTTGCGTATAACAACAACTTTCAAGCGAGTATTGGAATGACACCTTTCGAGGCCTTGTATGTGAGGAAGTGTCGTACGCCGCTGTCTTGGTTGGAGACAGGCGAGTCGAAGTTGTATAAACATCAAGCAGTGGAAGACGCCACTTCAATGGTACTTATAATTCAGGAAAGGTTGAAGATAGCTCAGGACAGGCAAGCAAAGTACTATGATGCCAAACATAGGAACGTGGGGTTCAGTGTTGGCGACTGAGTGTATTTAAAAATCAAGCCGTTCAAGGGTGTTTCGTGGGTTCGACGCTTGAAGAAGCCGAGTCTGAGATACCTTGGACCATTTGAAATCCTGGAGCATATTGGCGAAGCAGCGTATAGATTGAAGCTGTCAGTGGAATTGAGTGGGTTGCACGATGTGTTCCACGTATCGGTGTTGCGTAAGGCGGTGCAAGAGCCTTCGCAGATAGTTGCGGTCGATCAAGTGCCGGTTTATTACGAGTTGACGACAAAGGTCAAGCCTATACGTATAGAAGATGTTGAAGTCAGACGACTCCGCAACAAGGAAATCCGAATGGTTAAGGTTCGTTGGGATAACTGCGGACATGAGTAGCTTTCATGGGAGCGAGAGCAAACTATGTTGGAGGAATACCCCGAGTTATTCCACTCATGTAGCATATAATTTTGTGTACTTTTACTTAATTTCGGGACGAAATTCCTTAAGGGGGAAGATTTGTAACGCCCCGAAAATCGTATTTAAGCTGGTCGCGTCCAAAAGAAATTTCAGTGCCTGTATAGGGGTACACGGCCTAGGACACGGGCGTGTACAAGGCCGTGTCTTGCTTGGTGTTTTGGCCGGCTGTGTCCAGAGAAGGACACGGCAGTAAACACGGCAGCGTGACACGGGCGTGTCACATGACACAGGCGTGTGCCTACCCGTGTCACTACCCGTGTTCCCAAGAGACGTGACGGGTATACGTGACACGCCTCCGGTCACGGGCATGGCGAGGACCCGACACGGGCGTGGCAGGTTGAGGCACGGGCGTGTCTTAGCCTGTGTGGTTTTTCTGCGTTCGAAGATCGTGCTTGGATCGAGGCACACGGCCTGGGACATGGCTGTGTGCAAGGCCGTGTTCGGCCCAGGTTTGAGGATTTTTGAGTGGATCTGAGCCGTTCGATTTCTTTAATTAAGATCCGACAGCCCAGATGAGTCCCTGCTCTGTTAAGGTCGGAAATAGAGGATCAATTCCTCATTTCTCTCTTAAGCACTCTCTTTTAAGGAGTTAGAGAGAGGAGGAAGAAGGAGGAGGATTCCGGCCGTCGGCAGAGCATCGGAGCACCGTTTAGAGAACCGAGAGCGGATCCGTGGAGGAAATCCCGTTGCGAAGACTTCTATACGGATAGTTTTTCCATGGCGCAAAAGCGTACTACAAGGGTAACGATTCTCTACTTGAGCATGTGAAGCTCTCTTCCTTTTGCATAGGGAAACCCGCTCCCGCGAGTGTGGACGAGTGTACGGTGTTCCTTGGAGTTTGCTAATGCACAAAAACACACAGGGAGTCGGGCACCACCAGCTAACGGTTCGAGCACCGGGGTAAGAAAGGGAAAGAAGGAGACTGTCGACTAGTCGGTTACTAGCGATCGTAGCTAAAGGACAGAAAAAGAGGCCGCTGGCAGCGGCAACAGCAGAGTTCGCCCGCCACGGCTTAAATGCCACTCCTGCGACGGGCTTTTCTTTATTTAAAGTGAGAAACAGTTACATGAAGGAGAAAAAGAGGAAGTCGGCCGGACTGCAAGCCGCAAAACACTAGACTTGAGACCGCAGCTCTGAACAGGCGAGCTCCTGGCTACAAGTCAGCGTGTCTTGGGGAGTGCACCCTCCCCCTATTTATAGGCTCGGGGGCCTGCCCAAGCGGGCAGGGCTAAAGTTACCGGCTGCCTGGGGTACAGGAGAACCGGGCAGAGGTGAGGGGAAGCACATGAGCAGAAAATGAGAAAGGAGGGAAGCCGCGCGGCCTGGCGGATTCCTCCTGGCGAGCTGATTGTCTGGATCCTGGGCCTTGTCGCCGAGCAGGGCTGGCACTGGCGGCGTTCTGACTTGGAGACCGCCCGACTTCGGTGATGACCAGACGAGTTGATCTGAGATGCGGCTAACCGACCAGACCGCCCTCTCGTGACCGTCAGATTCGGGAGACTTGGCGGCTAGAAAGATCAGGCCACCCGGTCTGGAAAGCTGCGCGAACAGGTCGCGGATTCCGGGCTTAACATAATCCCCGCACATTTTTAAGTTTCCAAAAAACTTCAAAAATGTAGAACTAAGCCGGAGACCGCGACTTCCTTATTGGCGTCTATAAAACTTCTGGCCCTTGACATTCTTCAAGATCTCTGCTAAGACACGGGTCGCTACTCGCCACTTGGGGTCAGAATCCTTCAAGCCAACGCGGACGCTCACAAGATGGATGTCATGTCATTGATGTTAGCCCGCGGCCAAAAATCGACTGAAAAGAAGAAAAGCCGGAGCCAGAAACCGGATGACTCTGACCGTCAGCCTACGAAGAAGATTGGGAAGTCGGTTACTCCAGCGGCTTCTGGATCTGAAAAGAGGCCGACGCAGACCATCGGCGAATCATCACAGGCCGCAACTGATCCTGAAGCGGCTTCGAAGATTGCTCCACCACAAACCGAAACTGCCAAATCCTTCGATATGACTTTCTCTCCATCGGGCGAACCACACTTAAGAATAGGTGAGACGGAGGAGAAAAGTCTTGAATCTAGCAAGCCGCGCGAATCGTAGGGCAAGGTCGACCTAGTCATTGTGGACTACAACGAGCCGGAGAAAGCGCTGGAGACCAGACAGATTTTGGCTGAACAAAGCAAACAGACAGAAATGGTGTTCGACTCCTTGAAATGGCAGAAGAAACGGAGTGAGACCCTTGAGGAAAGGATGAAGAGGAAGATGAGGAAGATGCAGGCCGGAAACCGGAATATTTCCGTAAAGACCGGCACGGACAGTCTTCAACATAGGTCGCGCGAGAAGGAGGTACCCGAGAGTCCGTCCACACCGGATTTCAAGCCGAACGAGCCGGCGGATGTATCCGCGGCTAGCGAGACGCTTAGCGACCTCATAAAGGGCATGGAGACGCTCCAGCAGCAAGATGCGCTACTGTCGACTCCAGCGGCCTTTGAGGAGGTTGACTGCCCCGAAGTCGAGGTCATTGGGGAGAAGCTTGGAAATCCGGCTTCCACGGCTTCTGAAGGAGCCGAGAAACTGAAGTTTCGAGAGAAGATGGATGAGATGAAGAACTGATCGCCGAGAAGCCGGTGGCGACTACAGTTCCATTCCTGCAAGGTAAACACCGGGAAGTTAGGCGAATTGTTAACTTCTACAAGTCGCGGTCAAGGAAGAAGGGGGCGAATATAATACTAAATCCGCCGGCCAGCTTTTTCCTGACCACGGCTTAACTAAAAGGCCGAGCTAAAGTAGCCGAGCGGCTATGGAAAGAAAAGCTAAAGAGGATAGATCCCGAACGATTCAGGCGGCTAGTGTTTAGAAACCATACTGCGGCCTCTGAAGGAGATAAAAATCAAACTGGCGGTCTTATCCTACCGATTTCCTTGCAAGAAGGTCGCAATTATCCGGGTGAACCTGACTGCGGTTTATCTTCTGCAGGTGAATTGGAGACCGCGATGAAACCGGGCGACTTGACATCACTTTTGTCTATGCTGCCGCCGCCTCCGCTAAGTGTTCGCGAGAAAGAGATGGCCGACTTCCAGAAGGAGGTCGACACATTGCAGGCATCTTTAGACGCGCGCACCGAAGCCCTGCGAGTTAAGGACGAAGAAAAGCGGGTTGCCCAGGAGGCTGCCGATAAAAGGATCCAAGAGTTGCAAACCATCCTGGAGCTAGAGACCACAAGGCTACAAAACGCGCTTGAGCAGGAGACCATAAAGTTGAAGTCTGAGCTGCAGACCGCGATGGAGGCCGCTGAGACGAAGATTGCAGAGATGCAGGTCGACTTGGAGCAGGAGAGGACAGAAAAGTATTTGCTGATGGCCGGACGGCTAGAAGGAGACAGAGAGGAGATTACACATGTTGAGGACGGCGAAAACCAAGATCTGCCAGCGGAGACCGACGGAGAGCAGCGGACTGCACTGCCGACTTCTGGAAAGTTGCCGGTAACTGGCCGCCCGGCCTCTGGTGAGACTTCGAATCCACCGGAGGTCGCGGCGCCCGGGCAGGCCGTAGTTTCAAGCGGTCTGGGGGTTCGGGCGATTCTAATGATCCCGTTTGCGAGAGTAGAACGCGACACTGCACGAGTTCATCGGTCTCTGCACTCGCTTCATAATCTGGTTAGCCAGGTGTATGTTGCGATTGTACAAACCGATGAAAAGGTCGCGCGCATAGGACGAGATAGACTGAACGGCGACAAGCAAGGCTGAGCTTCTTGAGCGATCTAGGCCGCGCGAACAATTGAATATTATGTTGTAATATATTTTCTCTGCTGGATGCTGGACAATTTGGCTGTTGTAAACTGTTGTACTTTTACTCTGCTGCGAACTGTTTGCGGCGTATGCGGTTTGTATTTATGATCACCATGCATGTGTTTTGTTATGAAAATCTAAGTATAGTAAAGTAGTCGTGCGGTCTTGTGAACAGAACGACGGCTTGAAAGTTTGATATCCACATGATTTGCCATGAAATTAATCCAAGTGCTGGGATGTAGCCGGGCGGACTGACGAACTAAACTGCGGCTTAGTCGTTGCACTGATCTATATTTCCTGCAGGTTGAGGTCGCGCGGTGTGATGGCTAGCCGCAATTTGACGTTGAGTACTGTACTTTCACAGGTTTTCTATAAATAGAGCCGACCCCGGAGATCTCATCATAAGACAGAAAGGATGCAGGCTAAGTCCAAGTCGTTGCGGTCTGAGAAGGCCTCTGCGGTCAGGACTGATGCGGCCTCCGCATTCCACTCCACAGACCATAAAGAATGCCGGCTTACAAAAGCCGAGCTAGATGATTTTGTAGAGAAACATATGCAGGGAAGCCCGCTGGCCGCGCGGCTTCTGATGAATTGTAAATATACCTAATTTTATGTACATTACTTAAGTCGTTTTATTTAATTTTTGTCATTTCTACTTGTTTTTATTCAATAAAATGCTCCTATTTTTGTAAATATTATACTAACTTGCTTTATTTTATTTGTCAGGAAAAAAAGTCACAATCTGCAAAAATGACATGTCACGCCCGTGACATATTGGTCACGCCCGTGACCAGGGCGTGACAGCTCAAAAACCCGAAAAGAGGCCAATTTTGAAGAGGAAAGCCTGCCACGCCCGTGTTCCATAATTCGACACGCCCGTGTCAATCTGACACGGGGCGTGACCAAGCCATGTCCATCCCGCTCGACGATTTCAACTCAACGTTCGTCGACCCAAGAGGGCCACGCCCGTGTCTGATGTGCGACACGCCCGTGGCAGCCCGACACGCCCCGTGCCAGCCAGGTCAATGTTTCGCGCTCAACCTTCGTCGAACCCAAGAGGGACACGCCCGTGTCCGATGTGCGCCACGCCCGTGTGCGCCCGACAAACTGCCGCCGGCGAATCCCGAAGTCAACATCGCCTTTAAGCGCCGAACGACACGCCCACCGTCACGCCCGTGACCTGGGGCGTGACCGCCGCGTTTTCGGCCGGAAAGTCAAATCTCCGTCAAATCCATCAGATCGCCGAATCCCGCGGTAAAATAGTGCTGACACGCCCCCCGACACGCCCGTGTCGGAGGGCGTGTACTTGGAAATTTTTGCCTATAAAAAGGCAGCTGCTGTATGAGTTCAGGGTTCCCAAAATCCGAACCATTTTGATGTATTAGGGCTGCTGTTGGAGTTGCTTTAGTGCTATGTAAGGATCCCCCCTCCCTCTCCTTTTAAGTTTGTATGTTTGAACTCTTGTAATCACCCTTTTTTGTAATAAAAATCGTTATTATTTCATCATTATATGCTTTGAAATTTCTCCAATAGCCTCCTTTTCATCAATCTTATATACTTTCATTTTTATTTTCATAATGCGTGTGTGTGTGTATGAGCTTAAAATTGCAAAAAATATGTTTTAAAACGCAAATGTTCACGTTTTCTTTTCAATTATAACAAAATTTATAGCCGTTATTATGGCCGTTTTCATTCTCAAACTCTTTAAATTTGGTTAGACTTAGGATTTTCATGCTTCAAAATGCGTTTTTATGAACTTGTAAAACATTAAAAAGGTAGTCTTCATTAATCTTAACTTAGCCTTTACCTTGTTTTAACCATAAAACTACTGCTTCTTTTTAGCTTACTCCTTCTTTTTAAACCATTTTACAAGGCTATAGTAATGTATAAATTGTTATTTATATTTTTCATCAACTTTCACTTTAAGTAGTTACAAAAAATATTTTCGCTCGAACAATTTTTATTTTCACTTTTTAAGCATTTCTATCAAAATCTAACGGTAAAAATGTAAACGTTTTAATTTTTCGGGCACTTGCCTTTCTCTCTTTAATTTGAAAACTTTTTCCTCAAACAATTTTTATTTTGCCTTTTTATGCATTTCTACTGCATTCCAGCGGTAGAAATGCAGTCATTTTAATTTTTCGATAACTTTGATTTTTACAATTATTGTAGCCCGAGTGCGTGAGTGTATGAGATAATCTTTATCGTCTTAGTTAATTCATGCAAGAGTGTCTGTGTTTATTCAAGTAGAGTGCGTGTGTTGTTTTTATTTTTCCGCCTACTCACTTGAGTTAATTGGCTGGATTTTATTCAAGTAGAGTGCGTGTGTTGTTTTTATTTTTCCGCCTACTCACTTGAGTTAATTGGCTGGATTTTATTCAAGTAGAGTGCGTGTGTTGTTTTTATTTTTCCGCCTACTCACTTGAGTTAATTGGCTGGATTTTATTCAAGTAGAGTGCGTGTGTAATTTTTATTTTTCCGCCTACTCATTTGAGTTAATTGGCTGGATTTTATTCAAGCAAGTGTTTTCTTTTTTTATTTTTCCGCCTACTCACTTGAGTTTAATGGCCGGTCTGTATTTTCAGTCCTACTCGTTTGAGTAGAACTTGTAATTTTCAATCTTTATTTTTTTTTTCGCCTACTCACTTGAGTTAAATGGCTGGATTTGATTTTCCGCCTACTCGCTAGGAGTTTAATGGTCGGACTTTATTTTGATGTAAATATTTAAGAAAGCCCTGTAATCGCATTTATTTTCTCCTACTCGTTTGAGTAGGACTCGCTTTCATTTCAGTCCTACTCGTTTGAGTAGGACTTGCACTTTTCAGCTTTTATTTCTCGCTCCCACTCGTTTGAGTGGGACTTGCAAATTTCAATTATGCACTTTTCAGCTTTTATTTCTCGCCCCCACTCGTTTGAGTGGGACCTGCAAATGTCAATTATGCAATTTTCTCTTATGTATAAATTAGTTTTATTTCTTCCTTTTATTATATGTTTGAATGAGTGCGGGTGTGTTTATTTGTAACAACTTTTCTAAAATTAGGTTATTTTGCTTTTCTTCTTATTTTCTTTATAACCTTTCAGCGAATAGTTTAGGACGCTCGCATAACTAAACATATAAGCTATCCCCATTCCGATGAGTGGCTAATTGCTTTTAGCCCTCGGTATCGAAGAGCTTTGGGATCTAAAATGTTTTAAATAACCAAATGTCTAATTTTTCAATTTAATTAAAAACTTAAAGTTTACCCCGGGTTAACGACGCGTAGACCAACATATCGATGTGTGGGCTCTATTTCCGTTATCCATACGCTAGCTAGCCGAGAGGCCGTGCATATGGACAGATCACCCCTGGGTAGATAGAGTTCCGCACTAACCCTCGAGAGAGGAGGCGCGCTAACTCTACCGGATCGGGTTCCCCACCCAATAGCGGGGTTCTTAGCGTACTGCGGGCATTAAGGGGAATCCTTCGTCGGACGAGAGCCCGGTCGAATAGCCTTAATGTCTAGGTGAGCGATATTCCTAGAGATAGGTGAGCTCATTATTTTGAACCTCCACGGCCAAGTTTCCGCATTAATTAAATTGAAACTTTAGATATCTAGTTATTCAAATCTATTTTTAATCCTAACGCAATTCGATACCGGGAGTTATCTCTTCATCGACTACTTTCTTAAAATCTATTTTCGTTTCTATTTTACTTAAAACCCTCAACTTCTACTTCGGTAAAATAATAGTGTTTTCGGAGAAGTAGGGGTAATCAACCCGTTCCCGGGAATAATACGACCTCGGTATTCTCCCGAATATCGAGTACTACTTGCGATAGGTGCACTTGCCTACCCTAGCAAGCCCGCGGCGATCGACTCACCGAACCAACCACAGTAAGAGTCTGTTCGCGGGCCAATCAAGTTTTTGGCGCCGTTGCCGGGGACTTCTCTTTGAGTTGTTATTCCGAATCCGAACTCTATTACTTTTACTTTTATTTCTAAAAACTAAAAAAAAAAACTTAAAAAACTTTTCTTCAAAATCAAAAAAAAAGAGAGTTAATTTTTCTACTTTTCATTCGGGTGTATGACCCGTGGACAGCCTTCGGAGTCCGAAAATTTGGATTTCGATCCTGAGATCGAACACTCTCTTGCGCGTATTCGGTCTCAACGCCGAAATCCCTCTTTGGATCCCGCAGAATCCATCGGAGAACCCTCTGCCGTTCCTATGGCCGACCCCAATCCGAACGCGGCCCTCGAGCGTACAATGTCATATTACGCCCGGCCAAATTTGGACGATACTGGGTCCAGTATTGTCCGCCCGATGGTGGCGAACAATAATTTTGAGATCAAATCGAGCGTTATCCAAATGATCCAAAACGCCGTGCAGTTCGATGGACAGCCGGATGAGGACCCGAACGTTCATTTGTCTAGTTTTTTGGAGATTTGCGATACTTTTAAGATTAATGGCGTCACTGATGACGCCATTCGTTTGCGCCTTTTTCCATTCTCCCTCAGATCCAAAGCTAAGGCGTGGTTGAATTCCCTCCCACGAGGATGTATCACCACCTGGGCCGAGCTTGCGGAGCGGTTCTTAACGAAGTATTTTCCGCCCGCCAAAACTGCAAAGTTACGGGCGGACATTTCTTCGTTCATGCAGAATGATTCTGAGTCTCTCTTTGAGACTTGGGAGCGCTTTAAGGAATTCCTCCGCAAGTGTCCGCACCACGCGCTGCCTGCGTGGTTGCAGGTCCAAATCTTCTACAATGGGCTTAATTATCAGACGCGTCAAATGATTGACGCGGCTGCCGGGGGTACCTTGAATAATAAGACCCCCGAGGCTGCCCAAGCTCTTATTGAAGAGATGGCTATGAACGCCTACCAATGGAACGTCCCTCGGGGACGTCCCAATCAGGCGGCCGGCCTCTTCGAAGTGGATGCCACTGCCCACTTAGCCCTTCAAGTTGAAAGGCTGACAAAGCAGGTGGCGGAGATGTCTGTTGCCTCCACCACTCCTCCTTGGGCGATTCCCCCTAATGCCGGCGTAGCAAATGAATTCGTAGACTACGTGGGAAATGCTGGGCGACCTTCCTTCAACCCCAATAACAACCCTTATAGCAATAACTATAATCCGGGTTGGAGGAACCACCCCAACTTCTCATGGAGCAATCCGAATAATGCGCAGCGCCCCCCCAATTCTTTCGCGCCTGGATTTCTGCCGCCTCCCCCTCTTCCAAAACCCTCCCCGATGGAGGATAATTTTTCTAAATATATAGCTTCCAACGAGTCAAATATCCAGAACATCACCGGATCGCTAAAAAACTTAGAACTCCAGGTTGGACAGCTAGCGCGAATGATGTCCGAGCGCGCGCTCGGGGCACTGCCGGGAAACACGGAGCCCAATCCGCGGGAAAATATCAACGCTATAACCCTCCGTAGCGGAAAGGAGGTGATCGATCCAAAACGGACCGATCCTCAGGGTTCCTAAACTGCGCCTTCCCCACCTCCTATCAGGGAAGCTTCTACCCCCCCTTTCTTTCTTTTCTTTGTCTATATTATCTTACCTGTTTTGTTCCGCATACTTACGTTACAACATTGGGGACAATGTTGGACTTAAGTATGGGGGTGTTTTCTCGCTTTCTTTTTCATATTTCTATTTTCTGCACTGTCTTTCTATTTTCTTCGCGGTCTTTCTATTTTCTGCACTTTAAACATAAAAAAACTATGATCAAAAAAAAAAAAAACTAAAATTCTAAAAACCCAAAAAAAATTATAAAACCAAAATTCCAAAAAAAATATAAAACCAAAATTCCAAAAAAATTATAAAACCAAAATTCCAAAAAAAATATAAAACCAAAATTCCAAAAAAAATATAAAACCAAAATTCCAAAAAAATTATAAAACCAAAATTCCAAAAAAAATATAAAACCAAAATTCCAAAAAAAATTATAAAACCAAAATTCCAAAAAAATTATAAAACCAAAATTCCAAAAACATTTTTAGTTTCATTTTGTAAAAATCTGTGTACCTATTTTTGTAAATAACTCTTCTTTCTCTCCTCATTCTTGTAAATAATTTATCCTCAAAAACTTAAAATCACAAAAATTAGAAAAACCCAAAAACCCTAAAAAGATAAAAAATCTAAAAAATCCTAAAAAGATAATAATTAAAACACAAAAAATGATAAAATCCCTAAACAATTCAAAAAAAAAATGTTTTGTTAAATTATGTAACAAAATAATTCGAATATACCATATCTTAACCCTTTTTGCTTTCCAAAAATCTAGTTTCGAGTTAATTTATATGCGAATTTTAGTTATTCTTTGCTTACTATTCGTTTATTAATTAAAGTTTGATAGATTTAAGTGTCTGGGGTTAAGTCTTAAAGAATTTTTTATGTCTTTTCCTTATAATAGGGAACTTGTTTTTCACCACCACTTCTAATTTTATAAATAGAAGCTCGTTTTTTATGTTAGAAAATAACATCCATGGATTTCAATTATTTCTACTTCATGCTTTTAGAAATATCGGAACGTTCATTTTAAAAAGGTTGCTCTCAAAACTTTTTTATTAAAATCTAGTTTTATTTTTGAAAAAAAAATAATAAACCCACTTCTTTTTTTTTCATGTCTTACTTGACGTGATTACCCCCTATCCCTTAAAAGATCCTATGTCAATGGGAATAAGATTTCGTTCCGTAAACATAGGCACCCAATAATTTAAAAAGATTATATATGGAGTAAGAGGATAAAATTCATTACTCCTACAAATATACATTGGGTTAATTTTATCCTTATGAAGAAAGAAAAAAAAGGGTTAAGATAGGAAAATAAGATTTCATTTTCCTAACTATCAAAAAAAAAAAAAATTTTGGAGGTTCGAGAAAAAAATTACCTCACCTCAATATTCAAGCCTTCTTCATAAATCACCAACCACTTATCTCATTTCAATGATTCTAGACTTAATTTAAAATTTTTTTGAGAGCATAATTTTTAAATTGCATTATTTCCTTTAACTTCTTTTTAAGCTAAGGTTTTTTATATAAATCCAATCCATCGTTGTTAAACTAACAAAAATAAATTTTTGCTTTCTATTTTATTTTTTCTAGAAGTCTTTTTGAAACTCTTCCTCTATTCATAACATTTCATAAATTAGGATTTAATTCTTTAACCCCGGATGTTTATTTTGATCTTCCTTTTAATTAATTCAAGCGATAGCTAAACTTAGGATCTCTTTTATTCCTTATAAGTTCATCTTCAACTTTTGCTCTGGAATAGCAAAAGCTTAAGTATGGGGGTATTTGATGAATTGTAAATATACCTAATTTTATGTACATTACTTAAGTCTTTTTATTTAATTTTTGTCATTTCTACTTGTTTTTATTCAATAAAATGCTCCTATTTTTGTAAATATTATACTAACTTGCTTTATTTTATTTGTCAGGAAAAAAAGTCACAATCTGCAAAAATGACATGTCACGCCCGTGACATATTGGTCACGCCCGTGACCAGGGCGTGACAGCTCAAAAACCCGAAAAGAGGCCAATTTTGAAGAGGAAAGCCTGCCACGCCCGTGTTCCATAATTCGACACGCCCGTGTCAATCTGACACGGGGCGTGACCAAGCCATGTCCATCCCGCTCGATGATTTCAACTCAACGTTCGTCGACCCAAGAGGGCCACGCCCGTGTCTGATGTGCGACACGCCCGTGGCAGCCCGACACGCCCCGTGCCAGCCAGGTCAATGTTTCGCGCTCAACCTTCGTCGAACCCAAGAGGGACACGCCCGTGTCCGATGTGCGCCACGCCCGTGTGCGCCCGACAAACTGCCGCCGGCGAATCCCGAAGTCAACATCGCCTTTAAGCGCCGAACGACACGCCCACCGTCACGCCCGTGACCTGGGGCGTGACCGCCGCATTTTCGGCCGAAAAGTCAAATCTCCGTCAAATCCATCAGATCGCCGAATCCCGCGGTAAAATAGTGCTGACACGCCCCCCGACACGCCCGTGTCGGAGGGCGTGTACTTGGAAATTTTTGCCTATAAAAAGGCAGCTGCTGTATGAGTTCAGGGTTCCCAAAATCCGAACCATTTTGATGTATTAGGGCTGCTGTTGGAGTTGCTTTAGTGCTATGTAAGGATCCCCCCTCCCTCTCCTTTTAAGTTTGTATGTTTGAACTCTTGTAATCACCCTTTTTTGTAATAAAAATCGTTATTATTTCATCATTATATGCTTTGAAATTTCTCCAATAGCCTCCTTTTCATCAATCTTATATACTTTCATTTTTATTTTCATAATGCGTGTGTGTGTGTATGAGCTTAAAATTGCAAAAATTATGTTTTAAAACGCAAATGTTCACGTTTTCTTTTCAATTATAACAAAATTTATAGTCGTTATTATGGCCGTTTTCATTCTCAAACTCTTTAAATTTGGTTAGACTTAGGATTTTCATGCTTCAAAATGCGTTTTTATGAACTTGTAAAACATTAAAAAGGTAGTCTTCATTAATCTTAACTTAGCCTTTACCTTGTTTTAACCATAAAACTACTGCTTCTTTTTAGCTTACTCCTTCTTTTTAAACCATTTTACAAGGCTATAGTAATGTATAAATTGTTATTTATATTTTTCATCAACTTTCACTTTAAGTAGTTACAAAAAATATTTTCGCTCGAACAATTTTTATTTTCACTTTTTAAGCATTTCTATCAAAATCTAACGGTAAAAATGTAAACGTTTTAATTTTTTGGGCACTTGCCTTTCTCTCTTTAATTTGAAAACTTTTTCCTCAAACAATTTTTATTTTGCCTTTTTATGCATTTCTACTGCATTCCAGCGGTAGAAATGCAGTCATTTTAATTTTTCGATAACTTTGATTTTTGCAATTATTGTAGCCCGAGTGCGTGAGTGTATGAGATAATCTTTATCGTCTTAGTTAATTCATGCAAGAGTGTGTGTGTTTACTCAAGTAGAGTGCGTGTGTTGTTTTTATTTTTCCGCCTACTCACTTGAGTTAATTGGCTGGATTTTATTCAAGTAGAGTGCGTGTGTTGTTTTTATTTTTCCGCCTACTCACTTGAGTTAATTGGCTGGATTTTATTCAAGTAGAGTGCGTGTGTTGTTTTTATTTTTCCGCCTACTCACTTGAGTTAATTGGCTGGATTTTATTCAAGTAGAGTGCGTGTGTAATTTTTATTTTTCCGCCTACTCATTTGAGTTAATTGGCTGGATTTTATTCAAGCAAGTGTTTTCTTTTTTTATTTTTCCGCCTACTCACTTGAGTTTAATGGCCGGTCTGTATTTTCAGTCCTACTCGTTTGAGTAGAACTTGTAATTTTCAATCTTTATTTTTTTTTTTCGCCTACTCACTTGAGTTAAATGGCTGGATTTGATTTTCCGCCTACTCGCTAGGAGTTTAATGGTCGGACTTTATTTTGATGTAAATATTTAAGAAAGCCCTGTAATCGCATTTATTTTCTCCTACTCGTTTGAGTAGGACTCGCTTTCATTTCAGTCCTACTCGTTTGAGTAGGACTTGCACTTTTCAGCTTTTATTTCTCGCCCCCACTCGTTTGAGTGCGACTTGCAAATTTCAATTATGCACTTTTCAGCTTTTATTTCTCGCCCCCACTCGTTTGAGTGGGACCTGCAAATGTCAATTATGCAATTTTCTCTTATGTATAAATTAGTTTTATTTCTTCCTTTTATTATATGTTTGAATGAGTGCGGGTGTGTTTATTTGTAACAACTTTTCTAAAATTAGGTTATTTTGCTTTTCTTCTTATTTTCTTTATAACCTTTCAGCGAATAGTTTAGGACGCTCGCATAACTAAACATATAAGCTATCCCCATTCCGATGAGTGGCTAATTGCTTTTAGCCCTCGGTATCGAAGAGCTTTGGGATCTAAAATGTTTTAAATAACCAAATGTCTAATTTTTCAATTTAATTAAAAACTTAAAGTTTACCCCGGGTTAACGACGCGTAGACCAACATATCGATGTGTGGGCTCTATTTCCGTTATCCATACGCTAGCTAGCCGAGAGGCCGTGCATATGGACAGATCACCCCTGGGTAGATAGAGTTCCGCACTAACCCTCGAGAGAGGAGGCGCGCTAACTCTACCGGATCGGGTTCCCCACCCAATAGCGGGGTTCTTAGCGTACTGCGGGCATTAAGGGGAATCCTTCGTCGGACGAGAGCCCGGTCGAATAGCCTTAATGTCTAGGTGAGCGATATTCCTAGAGATAGGTGAGCTCATTATTTTGAACCTCCACGGCCAAGTTTCCGCATTAATTAAATTGAAACTTTAGATATCTAGTTATTCAAATCTATTTTTAATCCTAACGCAATTCGATACCGGGAGTTATCTCTTCATCGACTACTTTCTTAAAATCTATTTTCGTTTCTATTTTACTTAAAACCCTCAACTTCTACTTCGGTAAAATAATAGTGTTTTCGGAGAAGTAGGGGTAATCAACCCGTTCCCGGGAATAATACGACCTCGGTATTCTCCCGAATATCGAGTACTACTTGCGATAGGTGCACTTGCCTACCCTAGCAAGCCCGCGGCGATCGACTCACCGAACCAACCACAGTAAGAGTCTGTTCGCGGGCCAATCAGCTTCCGCTGCAGGATGAGCGGATTAATACATCCAACGCCAATCAGATCGCCATCCCCATCGACCACTTTGACTGCGGTTTCCGCTTTCCGGTCATGATGGAGGCCGTGGCGGTCTTCGACCATTATGGAGTTGTGTCAGGACAACTGCCACCAAACTCGATAGCCGCCATATACAGCTTCATCTCCTACTTAAGGTCGGAAATAGTCCGATTTTCTATGAGGCTATTCCGGGAATGCTTCTCGGTGAGGTCTATCCCGGACTCTGGGACAAGGATCTTCCAGGGGCATCTCTACTTCGGCTGCAGGGGGCTGAAGATCGTCAACCTGGCAAACAAGATCGCCAACTGGTCGGAACGGTTTCTCATCTTCGAGGGAAACCTGGGGTTGCTGCCAGTCAACCCGCAAATCCGCAAAGAGGCTGCCTTTGGCAGCGACGGCTTGGACGGCGTGGAGAAGGAAATCTACACCTTCTTCAAGGGGGAGCGGCTTGACGTAAACCATTACATCCCGCTGCTGCCGTCCTTAGAAGGAATTGAAGCAGAGGATAGTAAGCTCCAAACCGGTCGAACTGAACTCTTAGCCGTGCGACCTATGAACTGACTTTCCCTTTATCTTTGCAGCTGTTGTGGCGGTCCCGCAGAACAAGCCGCTGACTCCTGGCGGCCTGACTCTCAACCAAAGAGAGAATTGAGCCAGGCGGGCCAAGCCGCCGTGGGCTGTGGATGAGGAGGAGTCGGCCTCCTCCGGCGAGTTTATGCTGCAGGGAACGAGCAGCGGCCTGAAGGATGTCCATGGCAACCCGGCTGTGCTGTGGAGTCCGGATGGCGGGTCCGTGACGGTCTCCACCGCCCTCCCTTACTGGGGGAGGGAAGAAGTAACCCGCCACGCGAACGTGGTTGGCGCTGCGCTACATGGCAAGCGCAACCTGAAGGCACTGCGCCGAGTTCCCGCAGACGACCTGCCGCGGCTAGCTGCTCAAGTCGGGGTAAGGAGCTTCGTGACAGGCCACTTCATGGGCCTTGCCTACAAGCAGTTAATGAAAGAGAAGATCGGCCTGGAGAGGCGGTTAAAGGAACAAGAGAAAGAAAACAAGCAACTGAAAGAAAGGGAGGCGGTAAGTCATCACCCGATACTCGTGCGGTTAGAATTTTGAAACCGGGCGGTCTTACCTTTACTTCTTTTGCAGGAAATGTATGACCCGACCAACCGCACCTTCCAAGACAATGTCTTCCCGCAAGTCATCCAGGGGATTGATGGAGCGCTTAACCGCCTCCGAGACCTTGGCGGCTTGGCGGCCGGCTTCACCAACTTCAACTGTGCCGACATTTACCCCACCATGAAAAAGGTGGCCTCGTCTCCGTCTACAGGGCGATCAAAGGCAAAGGTAAGGTCGGCGGGGAAGACGACGAAGAGGAGGAAGACGATGAGGAAGAGGGCGGCCAGGAAAGCCGGAGTGGAGGCACATCGTCTGAGTCCGGTGGTCAAGCATCCGAGACCGCGCGAACAGATTCGGCGACTTCTAGCAGTTCAGGCAGCTCGGCGTCTAGCAGAAGCAGGTACTCTGAATCCTCCGTCGACATCGATGATGACGGTGATTCACGTTCTCCTGCGGCTAAAAAACTCAAGCCGGCCGATTAGGACCTTTTTAATTCTTTACTTGTATTTTTATCTTTTTGGGAAATCGGCGGTATGATTATTTTGTAAACCGCGCGATTAACATTTTGTAACATTCAATGAAATAGGAAAAGGAATGAAGAAAAATTTCACCTTTGACGTGTTTCTTACTCTACATCTCATTTTTCTTACTTGTTCAAGGTCGCGCGGTCTCAGTATAACTTCCGATTTAATAGACAGTTAACATAAACCGGTCTGACGCCTAACTGCGACTTCAATGAAGTTACCCGCAAGAGAGATAGATATCCTTGCGGATTATTTCGGAATACACATCGACAATAGGCGCGCGACGACGAACAATTTACACCATTTACCTTACTGAAGTAATCAAGGTTTTATCCGCTGGGAAGATGGAATGATCGCGGCTTACTTGTACATAAATTACGACCAATAAGCCAAGCGGCCACTCTTTTTAGTCACCAAAAAAACCATGACATTGAAGTATATAGATTGCGGCCAGGGCGAACTCTGATACAAATTGCTCTTTTAATGAGACGAGTGCAATTAATAAGAAATATTCTGCGGCTTCTAATAATACAGGCCGGCAATAGGCACATGGAAGCCGAATAATTTGTGATGACAGGTCGCTGATCGACTAGTATAATTGATACCATATAAGTCGACGGACTAAGGTCAAGAATTAAATGCGAGAAATAGGTCGGCCGACTTCCTGGACATATGAATAATAAACCGGCAACAGGCACATGGAAGCCAAATAATTTAAGCCGGAATAAGTAACCGCGCGGCCTGTGTATTGAATGATATAAATTGGCACATGCGCTTAATAAAGCCGCGAGATAGCGGATAGGCTCGTGTTGTCCTGTGATGGGCCCGCGAACAGACTCTTACTGTGGTTGGTTCGGTGAGTCGATCGCCGCGGGCTCGCTCGGGTAGGCAAGTGCACCTATCGCAAGTAGTACTCGATT
>CM077154.1:79194904-79378629 GCA_039583875.1 Platanthera guangdongensis | reverse complement strand
CTGCTGAAGAGACAATGTAGTTCTATCCTGAGGAAGAGGAGGAGATTTGCAATATTTAACTTGTGAAACATTTTGAGAAGAAATAAATTGCTGATCACCAGAAGTCCCTTGAGATTGTCTAGCCATCTGATTCAGAAACAAGATATAACCTTTATTTGCTTCTTCCCCTATTATGAACTTATTAACGGTATCAATAAGATCTCCATAAGTCTTGGGGTACTTTGTGGTGAGCTTAAATTTCAAAGGGCCTTCTCGAAGTCCATTTATGAAAGCATGCAAGTAAAAATCTTGATGGACGCTACGAACATCCAAAACTTCCTTTTGGAACCGGTCAACAAAATCTGGATTAGACTCGTCAATTCCTTGCTTGATTCGGAAGAGAGATCCAACGTCACTTCTCCGCTTCCTGTAAATAGTGAACCTTGAAATAAATTTACTTCGAAGATCTTTAAAACTGGTTACCGATCGAGGTGGAAGACTATAGAACCATTCCCTTGCAATATCGCCAAAAGATATAATAAAGAGTTTGCATTTTACTCCATTTGACACGTTTCTCAGTGAAATAGCTGATTCAAAGGCTTGCAAATGAGAAAACGGATCATCACATCCGGAATACTCCGGGAGACGCGGTACTCTGAAATCATCGGAAACAGTATCCCATCGAATACGATCAATGAATGGAGAGGGGCCTCTTCTTCTTCCTTATAAGGAGGTTCATTTGCAACAGAATTGGGTGCATGCTCAACACAATTCGCATAAAATTTATTGTCATGGAAAAGGGACTCATTATTAAAATATGAACAATCCTACACTTCTAAGAAATCCGTAGTAGTTGCCGTGAAACTAGATTCAATTTGTCCCTTTGCAGGATTCATCTTGAAAGAAAGAAGATAACCAAACTTTTCTCAGAGACCGCCGACTAGTCGCAGCTTGAACTGGCGGCTAGACGGCGCAACAACCTGATAAGAAGACCGGTGGAAAAGCGAGCGGGTAGAACAGCATGTTCTACAGTGCTGGAGGCGGGCGGAAAGCCTTAGCCGGCGAAGTCGCGGCTTGCTCGACAGGCCGCCGAGCTCTAGAAGCTAGAGCGGTCTGACCAACGAGACTGCTGATTTCATCGCCTAATCGATATCTGAAGGTCGCGTGTTAACTGTTGATGCACACGAAAATGCACAGGGAGTCAGGCACCACTAGCTAACGGTTTGAGCACCGGGGGAAGGAAGGGAAAGGAGGAGACTGTCGACTAGTCGGTTACTAGCGATCGTAGCTAAAGGACAGAAAAAGAGGTCGCTGGCAGCAGCAATAGCAGAGTTCGCCCGCCGCGGCTTAAATGCCACTCCTCCGACGGGCTTTTGTTTATTTAAAGTGAGAAACAGTTATATGAAGGAGAAAAAGAGGAAGTCGGCCGGACTACAAGCCGCAAAACACTAGACTTGAGACCGCAGCTCTGAACAGGCGAGCTCCTGGATACAATTCAGCGTGTCTTGGGGAGTGCACCCTCCCCCTATTTATAGGCTCGGGGGCTTGCCCAAGCGGGCAGGGCTAAAGTTACCGGCTGCCCGGGGTACAGGAGAACCGGGCAGAGGTGAGGGGAAGCACATGAGCAAAAAACGAGAAAGGAGGGAAGCCGCGTGGCCTGGCGGATTCCTCCTGGCGAGCTGATTGTCTGGATCCTGGGCCTTGTCACCGAACAGGGCCGGTGCTGGCGGCGGTCTGACATGGAGACCGCCCGGCTTCGGTGATGACCAGACGAGTTGATCTGAGATGCGGCTAGCCGACCAGACCGCCCTCTGGTGACCGCCCGATTCGGGAGACTTGGCGGCTAGAAAGATCAGGCCGCTCGGTCTAGAAAGCTACGCGAACAGGTCGCAGATTCCGGGCTTAACAAGGTTGACGTGAATTGTCCCCCTTGTGTTGCATATAGAGTCCGGAATCGAAGTACGGACATAGGCATTTTGTGTGAAGCCTACCCGGACATGTTGGTCTGGATCAGTGATGTTGCATTTATTATGGTTTGCCGGAGAAGACTCAATGCTTTGGTTTTTCGAGTTTCTAAGCGGTAGATTGCAACAGGGATCCTTGGGGATTAACTACAAGGCGCACCCGGAAAACTGAGCGGAATCGTTGTTCTGCTAACTTGGCAGTCAGGGAACCGGCCTTGAACATAACTGGGTTATGTGATTGTTTGGAATATTAGGATCCGAGAGAAGCTTGGCTTGTGCGTACGTCTTAAGGTGAACTACGCGGTGTGAGCCATGGGCAAATGGAATCGAACCTGGGCTATGTAGTTCGGTGCGAGAGACCCAAAAAGGGGACTGGCCGTTGGCATAGTCGGGAGCCTTAGACGGTGGTCAGAAAGGCTAAATTGCTCATGAGGTTGCCATCCTAGGGGCGGTGGTGAAGACGCTGAAGTGTCAGGATTCACCGATAATGTACCCTGAGTGCACGAGGTGTATGGCCGTGCGAGCCTACACCTGTGGCGAAGTATGTTTGTACTTCGTTGTTTAGCTGGGCTAATGAATTGCAGGTAAGGAGCACCGCCGTCCCGAGTTAGGGGTGGGGTCATTATAATTTGGTCGGCTTTGACTGACCGTTGCTTTGTTTGCCACCGTGCGGTGGAATGCTGCTTGCAGGTGCTGCGGAGCTGAGTGCAAAATAGCGGGTTGGAGCCCTTGTTTCTAAGCTGGCCCTCGAAGGCCCATGCGAATAGTTGTTCTTTATTTTGTCATATGTGGCCGGCCTGCGAACCGATGTATGGAAAACATTATATTGTTAAGTGAACCATTGTAAGGCAATAAGGCCAAGTCCCTTTCAGTGTATTTGTATTTCATTCCAGTTGTAGTGGTTGTGGACATTCATGATTATTGGATTACAATTATGGGTTCGTTCATTTGTTTAAAAGCTTCTGCTAGAATGCTCTATGTTAGGACGTGTAGTCTTAATTGGATAGTTTGGTTATTCATATGTTCCGACTGTCCGTGGTATATGGCGTCGGGTTCCAGCTGGACCTTCTGTTATATGTCATACAACAGATGAGAGTGTTACCGGGGGGGGGATTAGTATGTGTCTTTTAAAATTCTTTGTCACTTAGATTAAATGTTCAGCAGATATTAAGTTCAACATATAATATACTTTCACAACAACACGACACAATCAATTCACAAAACACAGCTCTGCAATCCACAATACACATAGAATTTATAGTGGTTCCCCTATTTATGGTACATCCACTTTCCCCCTTCTTCCTCACTAGCAATGTGCTAGATAATGTTATATCTCCTCCTCTTCAACTCAGATCAAAAAATCTTACAAGCTCAGTTTCTGTTAAGAAACCTACACTCAGACCAACAAGTCCTACCCCAGAGATTTTCCCAATCTCCTACCTCAGGTCCCTCAAGAACCCTACCTCAGCCTTTATAACATAGGCTTACACCTCAGTGGTACCACTCAAATCACCTACCTCAGGTCCCTTGAGAACCTTATCGCAGCCTTTATAAATTAGGCTTACAACTCAGAGAATTAATTCTCCTACCCACTTAGATCTAAAATAGATCTTAAAAAATAAAGAGGTAAATAAGAATGATAATAATCTCAGAAATCAGCAATCCAATAATCCGACTTATTTGAGAAGTCTGATTCTTCAATTCAGCTGCACTGGATAGATTCTTGAAAAGCAAGCTAGCTGAAATGATTCAAGGCCTTCGTCTTCCTTATTCTCGTGATTGTCACCTTCTTCTAACTTAGAGAAAAATGATTGATTAAGTGATGATTCTCATTATTGAATTCTGTGTAGACAACCCCTCTATTTATAGCCTTCTCGGGTTGTTGGTTTCTGATTGATGACATCAACATGCGATATCATAGTTCAAATTCTCCTTTAAATTACTTCTGTTGAGACATCACGTTACTCTAGCTGATGTGATAATTCTGACTTGTCTTGACATTTCTTTGTTGACTATGTTCAAATTCAGGATAAAAAGTGTCGAGTTGTTCCATATGTCTCGACACAATATTACTTAGTGTTTTCAGAAGGTTTTGAGACATCTTAGCAGTCTCGACACAATATTACATAGTTGAATTTTCAGTCTGAACTTGAAGGTGTCGAGATAGTTGACCTGTCTCGACACAACTGTCATCTGTGTCGACATCTTTAAATCTACACTGTGTCGAGACAGTTGAATTGTCTCGACAAAACTGTTTGTTGTGTGTCGACAGTTTTATACTTGCTTTAATTCTACATTGTGTCGAGAGAGTTGAATTGTCTCAACACTGCAGTCAACCAGTGTCGACACTTTTATACTTGCTTTAATTCTTCACTGTATCGAGGCAGTTGAATTGTCTCGACACTTCAGTCTGCCGGTGTTGACACTTGTTTAAGTCTACACTTCAGTCTTCATTATGTCGAGACAGTTGTATTGTCTCGACACAGCTGACTTGATCTTCAATGTGTCGAGTTAGCTTACTTATATTGACACAGCCGACTTGATCTTCAATTTGTCGAGTTAGCTGACTTATATTGACACAGCCGACTTGATCTTCAATGTTTTGAGATAACTGACTTGTGTCGACACTGCTAACTTAGTCATCAAGGTGTCGAGTTAACATACTTGTCTCAACACTGCTGACTTAGTCTTTAAGGTGTCGATTTAACAAACTTGTCTCGACACTGCTGACTTAGTTTTCAAGGTGTCGAGTTAACAGAATTATCTCGACACTGCTTCTGCAAAGGTGTCAACATAGTTGAAGTGTGTCGACACTTTCGTACTTATCCATTTTTTGCACTCTAAGATGCTAGGTGTTGACTGTGCCGACATCAATCAGCACTTTGCTGACTTCACTCGACGCTTTTGTACTTAGACAATTTTCTACACTTTCTAGTCAGCTTTTTGAGTCCATCTATCAATATAACTTGGACCACCTGTCTAATCACTATAACATAGGCAACCTGCATGCATGAACTGAAACATACATTAAATACACACATGTGTATATCATTGAATTGAAAGGGATTCTTCAAATCAAGTACATTGTGTAACACCTCTCCACTACACCTGAGTGGTCTATTAACGAGCATGTTACCGGGCTGCAGCCCAAGCACCCCAACCCCTCTCCCTCCACGGGCGGGTTATTGGTGGCCGCAGCCTCCCTTTTATGAGTCAAACTCGATAGTCAAGCGCGCAACCCGAGCACGCTTAACTATGGAGTTCTTTCAACTCTCATCTAGTGATGAGAGGTGAAAGAACTCCATAGTTAAGCGTGCTCGGGCTATGTGCTTGACTATCGAGTTTGACTCATCAAAGGGAGGCTGCGGCCACCAACAACCCGCCCGTGGAGGGAGAGGGGTTGGGGTGCTTGTGCTACAGCCCGGTAACATGCTCGTTAATAGACCACTCAAGTGTAGTGGAGAAGTGTTACAATAAAAAGTGCACTTTTATTGTAACGTCCCCGCGCCTCAGTGTGTACTCTAATTTCCACCTGGTTCGGTTCCGGTTACCGGGCTGCAGCCCAAGCACCCCAACCCCTCTCCAGCCCACTGGCGGGTTGTTGGTGGCCACAGCCTCCCTTGATGAGCAAACTCTACAGTTAAGTTGGGCCGTACGGGGACTTCCCAGGAGGTCACCCATCCCAGTACTACTCTCGGCCAAGCACGATTAACTATGGAGTTCCTTCACTTCTCATCACCGATTGAGCTCAGCTATAGCCATCAACATAACCACGTCATTCCTTAGCAAAACGATCCGGGTTAGAGCTCAGAGGCGCAGCTTGTCTCGCCCCATGGCATCGCATAAAACAACATAACATACATACATAACAAACATAACATACACATCATATTCATATCTTTTATCCCAGCTATACATACATCAACATAATCATTCCTTTATGACACCTTTATCAACTGATCACCTGGAGAAAATAAGGTGTATACAAACATCTCATTATTCATTCCTTATATACAACATCAATTCACATCACCAAAGTAACACATGTCACTCTTCAATTCTTACTTCCGCTCACCCTCATCATCTTTCATAAGTCGTTTGATAGCCTCTTGGAGTTCCAACCTAAACACTCGAGGCTGTACTTCATCGATTGATCTTTGCGGCTCCTGTAATTCAAGATTATGCAGTCGAGGTTGCGTCCGGGATGTAGATGACTCGGCCACTGCTTTACCCTTTTCTTCATAAGACGCACCTATCCTTTTCTCACTTCTTGGAGGGCCACTCCAACAATCACGGGGTATATGTTCCTGCTTCCCGCATGAAAAACATGTGCGTGTCTCAACAAGCCCTTGCCCAGATGTTGCTCCCTTAGAACCAGTCGACAGAGTTGGTTCGGCAGACCTGAACCTTTTCTTATCACGTCTCCTCAACTCCGACTGTTCCGACTGTGGAACTTTGAAGTCCGGCTTCTCCACCGCAAAGTTCTTCTTGTCCTGCAACCGTTTCAAATCTTTCTCCAGCACACGAGCTGTATCTACTAACGCTTGGAAGCCTTGATTCACTGAACTCGGGAGTGCCAACCTCAACTCATCACGAAGTCTCTCATAGAATCTATTTGCCTTCCGTGCCTCGTCAGCAAAAGTAGACCCCATATAGTACCCCAGCCTGGTAAACTCATGCAGGTACGTATCAACATTACTCTCACCTTGCACTAGACGTTGAAACTTATTTTCCATAGCAATCCGCTGCGACACTGGCAAATACTTGGCCAGAAATAGTCGTGAAAATTCTTCGATCGCTATCTCCTCTAGACCTCAACCTGCCAAGTAGTGCAATTCCACTCCATCCCACCAAAGCCTCGCATCTACTTCCAACAAAAAAGTGGCTAAGGTAACTTTCTGCGCCTCCGTAGTCCGAATTGCTGTCAAGATCCTCTTCACTCTTGCAAGCCAATCTTCCACCTGTGTTGGGGAACCCGTCCCACCAACCGTAGGTGGATGAAACTCCATAAACCGCTTCAGTTGCTCGGCAGCTGTTTGCTCATCAACCAAAACCTCCACACGCTCTTGCCTTGCACCAAGCCGTACTGGCACCCCTGCAGGCCTTGCCTGCCCAGTAGGCTGTGCTTGCAAGACTGCGAGCACCGTATCCGTAACCACACGGATGGTCTCCGCCATGGGAGGTGTAGGCACCTCAGCTGGTGCCGCACTCTCATCGAAATGCAGGGGCTCAGACTGCCCAGCACCACTCCTCGTCACCTATCAATGTACAAAACACCAGTTACGTCCAGTCCATAAAGACAAATAGAATTTGACCACACGCTTACGCTCCTCACGTGCATGTATTATATTCCTAGTGGACATTCTTGAGTTCAATTATGTTCTCCCTCCCACAAATCTCAAACCTGGCTCTGATACCACTTTGTTACGCCTCCATTCGTCATATGGAATATAACAGTGGGTCCGGCCGGGGCTCCACACCATATTTCCCAAACAAATGGCGGAATTACTTTTGAATATCAAAATCACATTCTACTCGCATCCTAACTCAGAGCATTCTAGCGCAGCATCTTAAATTATAAGAACTCAACCGCATGAATGTCCACTAAACATATAAACTCCACATTTATACATAAACCAGGAATATATACAACACACATACGCTCATGGCCTTAAGGCCTTACAAGTTTCTCTTTACAAATATACAGCTTCATATATCGACACGCAGGCCGGCCACACATGAAATCTGAGAATTCTTCGCATGGACTTCAAGGGCCTTTAAGCAGCAAGGCTTCAATCCGCTCAATTCAATTCAACACATCAGCACCTGTAATTTAGACATCCACCCTAAGAATGGTAAACAAAGCAATGGTCAGCATTAGCTGAACAATTATAACGACCCTACCCCTTACCCGTGGCAGTGGTTCTTTCCTTGTATGCATTACAACCCTAACATCTACCAATCACAACAAGTGCTCTCAGGCACAACAGTATCACAAACGCCGGCCTCCGCCAGACGCTCCGTGCACTCAGGACACATTATTGGTGTACCGGATATACCAGTTGCCCACCACAGAGCAGAGGTTTTTAACTTGTTGGTTGGCTGGTCCTAGTCCACCAACACGCATGCTGGCGACATTCCGCCCATCCCACTCAGAGGTACTAACCTCATGGCAAACTTGAGCATTTCCACTTCAGATCGACCCACCATTATGGTGCAGCATGCCGGGTCTGTCTCGCGTCCCCCAAGCCTTGCCACCAATCGATCTCCCAAAACAACTAGGGGTAGGTCAGCCTTTTCCTGTGCTCAAACCGTCAGTAGCGCATCACTTGATGCGGGTCGGCTTTCCCCTCCTGATTAGCCGCAACTTTCTACTCTCTTAGAGCAAATAGCTCTCACAGCGCTCACACCACAAGGAGCTTACGCAAAGCATCCAAGATCAGCAGACAGCTCACGCAGATCTTACAACGAAAGAAGCTTACATCCACAAGTCACACGCATCCATACAATACATGGAGTCTTCTCCGGTTCATACATAACCATCACCAATCCAGACTAACCATCCGGATGGGCTTCACACAACATGCTTATGTCGTACTACACACTTCCAGCTCTAGATGAAGACTCAACCGGGAATCACTTACGCTTTCCACCTCTTGGTGGAGGATTCCATGTTTATGCATAAAGAAGTACTTCGTTTGTCCAAGAAGAAGATCGTACCCTCGACGATCGCTTTGGAGCCATGAACTAGCCGGATGGAAATCACCGCCACAGCCTTTCCTCCACGAATCCGCACTCGGCTCACGAATCAGCATGTTAATGATCCTCCGACAGCCGGTCCTTCTCCTTCTTCCTCCTTACTCTTCTTTCTCTCTAGCTCTCTTTAGAAAGAGGATGGCCAAAGATGAAATGAGGATTATCTTCTCCCTTTCGGCCTTAAAGCAGCAAGGAGAATCTTGGGCCATCAGATCCCCAAGGGAAGGAAATGAACGGCTAAAAAATTTTCCGAAATGGCTCTTTCGAGCCTGACACGCCCTGTGACATGCCCATGTCACAGGCCGTGTCCCTTAAGCGGCGTACGAACCGCCTTATCCAGAACAGGATACAGCTATGTGACACGCCCGTGTCACATGGCTGGCACGCCCGTGTCACATGGCTGGCACGCCCGTGTCACATGGCTGACACGCCCGTGTCACATGGCTGACACGCCCGTGTCACATGGCTGACACGCCCGTGTCACATGGCTGACACGCCCGTGTCTCATGGCTGACACGCCCGTGTCTACCTCTCGAGACCCACTCGAGACCTACTCAAGACACCTACTCGAGTAGTTGGACATGACACGCCTGTGTCATATTTCTGATACGCCCGTATCACCCCGTACTCGAGACATTGAGGACCTACTCGAGACACCCACTCGAGTAGACACAGAGCAGGACACGGCCATGTGACACGCCCGTGTCACAGGCCGTGTGCCCCTGCTCTCGAGATTTCGTCGAGCGCCGCTACTCGAGTGAAATTCGTCGAACATGCCTCGGACACGCCTCAGACATGCTCTTGGACACTCCCATGTCACAGGGCGTGTTCCCTCTCGAAAACAACGTGAGTGCATTTCGTCGAGCACTCGAGAGGATGCTCAACCCGAGCACGACACACCCCAGGACATGCCCGTGTCCCAGGCTGTGTCACCCATCCTGAACCCAAACTTGAGATTTGGGGTGTTACAACCCTCCCCTCCTTCAAAACATTTTCGTCCCGAACTTTAGCTCAGCTATAGCCAGCAACATAACCACGCCGTTCCTTAGCAAAACGATCCGGGTTCAAGCTCAGAGGCCGCAGCTTGTCTCGCCCCACGACATCACATAAAACAGCATAACTGGTGGGCCAAAACCCGAACAGGCAAGCGTACCTGTCGAATTGTAGTACCAAGGTCGTATTTAAACACGGGGTTGTCAAGTACTTCTACTCGCGCTCTAACTATTATCCTACCGGAAGACTATTGGGATTTTGAGAATTGTTTAAGAAGTAAAATGAACGATAAATTGCGAGACGAAAACTTATATAAAAAAGGCTAGCATTCGATCATTGATTCACCATGAAATGAAACGAGAAAATAAAAGGCATAGTTTTAAATTTGCAAATCCAACTTGGCCGTGACGGATCCGAAAATAAGACAAAATCTCGCTAGAGCATTAAGTCTCCTAACTTATAGACTCTTTGATCGAAATCTCTTTACAAACCAAAGAAGCCTAAAGTTGCATTATCGAGGTGATCCGCACTATTGGATTTGACTCCAATCCGGAGGATTTACGTCGTCCTATCTCTAGGGTTGCGTTCAACTCCTTCCTTCTTTGAGTGATCTTTCACATCCACGAGCCTCTCGGCTACTCGAATATGAGATCATAAGCCTACTACCGTATACCGGAAATACGGAGTCGACGCAAAATAAATCAAAGAAGGACCGAGTAGAATTACGCAAAAATAAAACTATGAAATAAAAATAATTCTCATTTCAAATCATGGATCCTCATGATCAAATGCTAAGAGGGAATTAGCTATGCATATTGCAAAAGGAAACAACAAAATAAAGAGAAGAGAATTTCATTACTTGCAAACAAAAAAGAGTACACAAAATAAAAAAAGACAAGACTATGCTATAAAGAAAACTTGCACTAATTGAAAAGAAAGGATTACACTAATGAAGACTTAACAACATGTAAGCAAAAAGAAAGCACTCTCTTGAACTAGAACTTCACTTGCTCTCCAAAATCCCACTCTCCCAAGCATGAGACCATGGTGCCTTTTATAGATGAGGAGGGAAGATTCTAGAATGGAAAGAAGAAGAGGGGGCAAGGGGGGTGGCCGGCCATGGGGGGGGGGGGGGAAGAATGTGCATGCATTGCATTAAATGAGGTGGAGAGAATTCATGCATGATATTTAATTAAGTGGAGAGAAAGAGGTGGGTTCAATGTATTGGTGGCAAGGTGCATGGATAAAAATTAATAAGAAAGAGGGGATGAGTGGGGGATGCATGAGGAGTAAATGGAAGATAAAATAAAGGGGAGAGAGAATATTATGATGCATGAATGAATTGAAAGGTGGCAAGAGAATAAAGGAGAGAGAGGGGGTGGCCGGCCATGTGGGCTCAAATGGGCTACATAGGGGGCTCGGGTAGGCTAGGTGGGCTGCTTTGGGTTTGGGTAGGCTAGGTGGGCTGTTTGGTGGCTCGGGTAGGGGCTTTGAGGGCTGCATGGGCTCGGGTAGGGGCTTTGAGGGCTGCATGGGCTCGGGTTGGCTAGGTGGCTCGGGTAGGGGCTTGTTGTGGCTCGGGTTCTACATGCAATGGGTTGGACTTTAGCTTGAGGGCTGCATCATGTAGGCTTTATCAATGTGGGCTGCACCAATGTGGGGAAGAAGCCGGCCATGCAAATTGTGGGCTGCACCATGCTTGGACTTTGGACCTATAAATAAAACAAAACAAAACAATACAAACATTAGTTAATGATTATACAATGCATAATATAAATAAAACATACAACATATAAATAACATAACACATAAAATAAAATACACGTTAAACATATAATATAAAATTAAACATAAAACACTAAATTAAACATAACATACAAGCTATAAAAATATTTATAGATAAAGCTAAACATAAAAATATAAAATAACCACAAAACATAACATAAACATTAAATTAAAAAGAAGGTCATAACAAGCATAAAAAACACATAATTGTAACAAAATCTTAGGAGAATAAGCTACTAGAATAACCCAAAAAACGATGACTAAAACTAGTCATCAAACTCCCCCATGCTTAGACATTTGCTTGCCCTCAAGCAAATAAAGATGAAACTAGGGAAGGAAATAGAAAAATAAACAAAGCTAATTTAGGTTTCATAATTAAGAAAAACAAAACATGAAAAATTAAACTATCCTAATTCCTATGTTAACAACTAGTGGGGTGAGAAGTGCACAATAGAAAACTTGAAAGTGGAGACCTAAAAATATCATTAGAACATAAGAAAAGTCTACACATTTCTAAATCTTAAAAACAAGGCATCCAAAATAAATGAAAATAAGGACAACAAAAAGTAGAGGTTCTAAATAAACGGCGCATTAACAAACTACTAGGTTGCTAGATAAACATTAACCCTAAGACACTCCAAGATAACCTCCAAAGAAATCCATCAATGATGGTGGCCATAGGCTTGTACGTTCACACTTTCTCCACTACGCGAAATTAAGTTCTAAGATCATTAGGACTTCTACTAGGCATTAAAACTTGGCTTAGGTAAATGATTAGGAAGTGGAATCAAAGATAAACATGAAAGTTTTAGGCACTAAACCAAGGTGAGCTCAAAAATAAAATAAGGCATAAAAAAATGAGAAGTAATGAGTATGTCATTTCTCCAATATGAAACTACAACAAAAAGGCCATGAAAATTTTTTCTTTTATAAATTTGGCCAAACATAAACTTTTTGCATTCATTTTTTTTTTTTGATTTATTTTGTAATGATATATTTTTTCTTTCTCAATTTTTTCCTTTTGAATGACATTTGATAAGAAAGCTCCAAAAATAAGCTTGAGAATTTCCTATTCATTTCAAAGATAATACCCTTCCCACAAAAATAATTTTTAAGCTCAATTTTATAGTGCAAAAATAGGAAAGATATTTGGCTTTGGTGAATATAATGAAATGAAAGGTGGAGCTAAAACAAGGAAAAAAAGGAGAAGGCCCAAAATTGTTTTGCAAGGGTTTTGTTTTTGGTGGGCAAGAAAAGCTCAAACTATTCAAATGGTGGCCTAAATCATTTCTAAAGAACGTAAAAACGGCGCAAATGCTTCGAGAGTAGCTTAGTACAAGTTCTAGACACCAAGAAAGACTACCTCGCAAATGAAAAAGAGCTAATGATACCTAGCAACCATTCGTAAGCAATTAACCGAATAAAAAGACATAACTGCAAATTGCTACTTATAACGTAAAAATTGGATGCCTATATTTAAGAAAAAGAAACTAGTAGAACTAAACTATGCTAAAATGATAAGTTTAGAAAATATTTTCAAAGGATTCTACATAGAACTACAAAAACCGCACGGGCCTACACATCACTAGAAGAAACATAAAAATAAAGATAGAAAATAATTTTAGGTTTTGTTTTTCAAATAGATTTTAGCACAATTGTTTTTTGATTTTTGTTTTTTCTAATTTTTTGGGTTTTATATTTTATAATTTTTTTGGATTTTAGATTTTGATAACATAAAATACTATACTAATATAAAACATAAATTTTTTTTTCTTATTAAAGAAGAAGAACAAAAAAGAAAAAAACAAAAGACTACTAGACCCCCCCATGCTTAAATCCTTCATTGCCCTCAATGAAGAAAACATAATGAAAAAGAGGAGGGGACCGAGAAGAAGAGAAAAAGAAAAATGCAGGAAAAATAATAAAAAAGAACAGGACTTCCCCGGGTTCGTGAGATGAAGGCGGATGTCGCTCCCCCATGCTTGCTTTTTAGAGTACTTGATCGTCAGCAGGTATGACTTGATCCATCTGATATCAGCAGCGGCGGAGCGGCGACCACGATCATGGACTTGATTGGCCTCCGGTAGAAAGAGCAAAATAAAAGAAAAGGAGAAAGAGTCCATGGGCAGATGCCCGATAATGTTTTTTATTACAATCATTTAAAGTCCGAATAAAAGAGTTTCAGAATAATAATAATAAGTCCAGAAATAAGATAAAAAAAAAAATTGTCCCACACAAGATAAATGTTTAAGAGTCCAACACAATATTCTCCTTTGCAGGAGGCACATAATCATTAGAAAAATAAAGTTTAAGTCTACGGCCATTTACTTTAAAGTCCCCCCTATCGGGGTGCGAAAGTAACACAGTTCCATCATAAAAAACATCCTTGACCGCAAACGGTCCAGACCAACGAGATTTAGATTTTCCAAAGAAAATACGTAAACGTGAATTTAAAAGAAGAACCTGATCCCCCGGTTTAAAATTTTTATGCTGGCGGAAGTTCTTGACATGATAATTTTTTTTTGCAGGGTCAGGTGGTTTTTCAACATAATTTGGCAAATTTTTATCATTTTCAAAAATAAGATTTTGTTGTCCAAAATCAGAGTCATTTTCGAATGGTGCTTGTACGGACATAACAGTGTTTTCAAAAATAGTTGATGAGGGTCCAAAAAAGGAAGAAGAAAAATCATTTGGAGGGAAATAGGAGTCTTCTTTTAAATCATCAATGAAAAAACAAGAGTCATCATTTTGTAAAGAGTTTTTCATCGATTTATTAATATCAAATATTACTTCCTCATCTCCTACATGCAGAAAAAGTTTTCCCTCACTCACATTTATAATTGCGCGAGCGGTGGCTAGGAAAGGTCGACCAAGGATAAGAGGGACCTCGATGTCCTCTTCAATATCGAGAATGACAAAATCCACCGGGAAGATGAATTTGTCGACCTTCACTAACACATCCTCAATGACTCCTAACGGATACTTAATCGAACGATCGGCTAACTGAATACTCATGCGCGTAGGGTTGAGAGTGCCCAATCCTAAATTCTTAAATAGTGAAAAAGGCATCAAATTGATGCTCGCTCCTAGATCTGCTAACGCATGTTTAACGAATAAATCACCAAAGACGCAAGGAATTGAAAAACTACCCGGATCGTTTACCTTTTTAGGTAGATTAGAATTTTTAATGACTGCCGAGCATTCTTCATTCAATGTTACATGCGATAAGTTCTCCAATTTCGTTTTGTTCGTTAATAGGTCCTTAAGATATTTGGCGTACTTCGGCATTTGACTAATCGCTTCATGAAATGGCAAATTAATATGAATTTGTTTAAATATTTCAAGAAAGCGTTGATATTGATTATCTAATTTTTCTTGCCTAAGTCTAGCCGGATAAGGAGGTGGCGGAAATTCCTTTAGACCAAATGGAGCATCATTTTGAAAACCATTTTTTTCTTTTGCAGAATTAGAAATAATGGAGCTATCCTTTTCTTTTTCAAAAATAGATTTTTCGTTTTCAAGATCTATGTTATTATTCTCCTTGGGGATACAAACAGGAGGGACGATCACCCTTGGCTCTTCCCTTGTGGTGGGCTCGTTAACAACTTTACCGCTCCGAAGGGAAATCGCATTTGCGTGTTCCCTTGGGTTAGGCTCAGTGTTCGAGGGAAGAGTTCCAGGTGGTCTCTCATAAAAAGCCTTGGCGAGTTGGCCGACCTGATTTTCTAAATTTTTAATTGATCCCGTTATGTTTCTAATACTAGCATCGTTTGAGCTTATATACTTAGCAAAGATCTCTTCCAAAGGGGAAGGTTTTTGAAAGTTTTGTTGTGGTGGTGGTGGTGTAAAATCGTGCGGTGGGCGTACTACGTTAGCATTATTACTCCATGAAAAATTAGGATGGTTACGCCATCCAGGATGATAAGAATTCGTAGTAGCATTAAAACCAGGAGGAGAAGAAAAATTCGAAAAAGTAGAAAAATTATTGGCAGAATTATTTTGAGCAGGCCTGGGTATGTTCCCCAGATAATCCACCTGCTCGGCAGCAGCAGCATTTTCATATACCTTAGCGGCGGAGGGAGCAGTCATCTCCGAGATCTTCTTGTTCAGTATTTCCACTTGCATTGCCAGTTGCGTCACCGAATCCACTTCATAGATACCTGCAGGTTTAGATGGGCGAGACCTGGACGAATTCCACTGATAAGTGTTCATCGCCATGTCCTCGATAAGCTCAAGAGCGGCTTCCGGAGTTTTGCGGTCTAAAGAACCAGCGGAAGCGGCATCTATCATTTGCTTTGTCTCTTGGTTTAGCCCATTATAAAATGTCTGAACCTGCAACCATACAGGCAGAGCATGATGTGGGCATCTTCTCAAAAGTTCTTTGAACCTCTCCCAAGTGTCATAGAGGGTCTCAGAATCAATTTGAGAGTATGAAGTTATATCATTTCGAAGCTTAGCAGTTTTGGCGGGGGGAAAATAACGAGAAAGAAATTTTTCAGTTAAAATGTTCCAAGTAGTGATTGATCCTCTTGGAAGAGAACTCAACCACTGTTTGGCTTTAGTCCTTAAGGAGAATGGGAAGAGTCTTAGCCTAATAGCATCGTCTGAAACACCATTTATTTTGAAGGTGTCACAGATTTCAAGAAAATTTGCAATATGCAAGTTCGGATCTTCATCTTGTAATCCGTCGAACTGTACATATTGCTGCACCATTTGTATGATGCTAGGCTTAAGCTCGAAGTTATTGTTCGCAATTGCAGGTCGAACAATACTTGTTTCAGTCCCCTCCAGGTTGGGTCGAGCATAATCGGACATAGTCCTTTGCTGAGCCATTCCTGGGTTGGGATCTCCCATTTCAGAATAATTACAATCCCCGAAGGAATCCTCAACCGCTGTTTGAGAAGTGGAAGCCCCGAATCGTAGTTGTCTCCGAAAGGAGCGTTCGATTTCTGGGTCCAAATCAACAAGTAGCGACGGATTCGCTCGGGTCATGCACTAATAAAGACAACGAGGGAAGATGAGAATGAAAGCTTGGAAAAGAAAAAAAAAAGGAAAAGAAAGGAAAATTTTTTTTTGGTTTGTTTTTTTTAAAAAAAAAAGATTTTTTTAGACGGCTTGGCTCTCGAACTTCCCGAGGACTACCCGGTGAAGGGTTCGCCCGGTACTAGGTAAAATGGTGGCGCTTAAAGCCCCTTACCCTTTTCGAGAGATTTTAGGTGGGGTAGAAATTAAAATGAGGTGGGTTGATTATAAAAAAAATATATAAATTATAATTTTTTTTTTTTTTTTGGAGAAGTAATAGCGCAAGCGTTTTCAAAATATTGACGAAGAAAGCTCCCCGGCAACGGCGCCAAAAACTTGGTGGGCCAAAACCCGAACAGGCAAGCGTACCTGTCGAATTGTAGTACCAAGGTCGTATTTAAACACGGGGTTGTCAAGTACTTCTACTCGCGCTCTAACTATTATCCTACCGGAAGACTATTGGGATTTTGAGAATTGTTTAAGAAGTAAAATGAACGATAAATTGCGAGACGAAAACTTATATAAAAAAGGCTAACATTCGATCATTGATTCACCATGAAATGAAACGAGAAAATAAAAGGCATAGTTTTAAATTTGCAAATCCAACTTGGCCATGACGGATCTGAAAATAAGACAAAATCTCGCTAGAGCATTAAGTCTCCTAACTTATAGACTCTTTGATCGAAATCTCTTTACAAACCAAAGAAGCCTAAAGTTGCATTATCGAGGTGATCCGCACTATTGGATTTGACTCCAATCCGGAGGATTTACGTCGTCCTATCTCTAGGGTTGCGTTCAACTCCTTCCTTCTTTGAGTGATCTTTCACATCCACGAGCCTCTCGGCTACTCGAATATGAGATCATAAGCCTACTACCGTATACCGGAAATACGGAGTCGACGCAAAATAAATCAAAGAAGGACCGAGTAGAATTACGCAAAAATAAAACTATGAAATAAAAATAATTCTCATTTCAAATCATGGATCCTCATGATCAAATGCTAAGAGGGAATTAGCTATGCATATTGCAAAAGGAAACAACAAAATAAAGAGAAGAGAATTTCATTACTTGCAAACAAAAAAAGAGTACACAAAATAAAAAAAGACAAGACTATGCTATAAAGAAAACTTGCACTAATTGAAAAGAAAGGATTACACTAATGAAGACTTAACAACATGTAAGCAAAAAGAAAGCACTCTCTTGAACTAGAACTTCACTTGCTCTCCAAAATCCCACTCTCCCAAGCATGAGACCATGGTGCCTTTTATAGATGAGGAGGGAAGATTCTAAAATGGAAAGAAGAATAGGGGGCAAGGGGGGTGGCCGGCCATGTGGGCTTAAATGGGCTACATAGGGGGCTCGGGTAGGCTAGGTGGGCTGCTTTGGGTTTGGGTAGGCTAGGTGGGCTGTTTGGTGGCTCGGGTAGGGGCTTTGAGGGCTGCATGGGCTCGGGTAGGGGCTTTGAGGGTAGCATGGGCTCGGGTTGGCTAGGTGGCTCGGGTAGGGGCTTGTTGTGGCTCGGGTTCTACATGCAATGGGTTGGACTTTAGCTTGAGGGCTGCATCATGTAGGCTTTATCAATGTGGGCTGCACCAATGTGGGGAAGAAGCCGGCCATGCAAATTGTGGGCTGCACCATGCTTGGACTTTGGACCTATAAATAAAACAAAACAATACAAACATTAGTTAATGATTATACAATGCATAATATAAATAAAACATACATCATATAAATAACATAACACATAAAATAAAATACACGTTAAACATATAATATAAAATTAAACATAAAACACTAAATTAAACATAACATACAAGCTATAAAAATATTTATAGATAAAGCTAAACATAAAAATATAAAATAACCACAAAACACAACATAAACATTAAATTAAAAAGAAGGTCATAACAAGCATAAAAAACACATAATTGTAACAAAATCTTAGGAGAATAAGCTACTAGAATAACCCAAAAAACGATGACTAAAACTAGTCATCAATAACATGCATACATAACAAACATAACATACACACCATACTCATATCTTTTATCCCAGCTATACATACATCAATAGAACAATTCCTTTATGACACCTTGATCAACTGATCACCTGGATAAAATAAGATGTATACAAACATCTCATTATTCATTCCTTATATACAACATCAATTCACATCACCAAAGTAACACAGGTCACTCTTCAATTCTTACTTCCGCTCACCCTAATCATCTTTCATAAGTCATTTGATAGCCTCTTGGAGTTCCAACCTAAACACTCGAGGATGTACTTCATCGATTGAGCTTTGCGGGTCCTGCAATTCAAGATTACGCAGTCGAGGTTATGTCCGGAATGAAGATGACTCGGCCACTGCTTTACCCTTTTCTTCAAAAGACGCACCTGTCATTTTCTCACTTCTTGGAGGGCCACTCCAACAATAACGAGCTATATGTCCCTGCTTCCCGCATGTAAAACATGTGTGTGTCTCACCACGCCCTTGCCCAGATGTTTCTCCCGAAGAACCAGTCGACGGAGTTGGATCGACAGACCTGAACCTTTTCTTATCTCGTCTCCTCAACTCTGACTGTTCCGACTGTGGAACTTTGAATTCTTGCTTCTCCACCGCCAAGTTCGTATTGTGCTGCACCCGTTTCAAATCTTTCTCCAGCGCACGGGCTGTATCTACTAATGCTTGGAAGCCTTGATTCACCAAACTTAGGAGTGCCAACCTCAACTCATCACGCAGTCTCTCATAGAATCTATTCATCTTCCGCGCCTCGTCAGCGAAAATAGACCCCATATAGCGCCCCGGCTGGGTAAACTCATACATGTACGTATCAACATTACTCTCACCCTGCACTAGACATTGGAACTCATTTTCCATAGCAATCTGCTGCGACACTGGCAAATACTTGGCCAGAAATAGTCATGAAAATTCTTCGATCGCTATCTCCTCTAGACCTCGACCTGCCAAGTAGTGTAATTCCACTTCATCCCACCAAAGCCTCTCATCTCCTTCCAATAGAAAAGTGTCTAAGGTAACTTTCAGTACCTCCGCAGTCCGGATTGCTGCCAAGATCCTCTTCACTCTTGCAAGCCAATCTTCTGCCTGCGTTGGGGAACCCGTCCCACCAAACGTAGGTGGATGAAACTCCATAAACCGCTTCAGTTGCTCGTCAGCTGTTTGCTCATCAACTACAACCTCCACACGCTCTTGCCTTGCACCAAGCCATACTGGCACCCCTGCAGGCCTTGCCTGCCCAGTAGGCCGTGCTTGCAATGCTGCGAGCACCACCTCAGTAACCACACGGATGGTCTCCGCCGAGGGAGGTGTAGGCGCCTCAGCTGGTGCCGCAATCTCATCGGAACGCTGGGGCTCAGACTGCCCAGCACCAATCCTCGTCACCTATCAATGTACAAAACACCAGTTACGTCCAGTCCATAAAGACAAACAGACTTTGACCACATGCTCACGCTCCTCACGTGCGTATATTACATTCCTAGTGGACATTCTTGAGTTCAATTATGTTCTCCCTCCCATAAATCTCAAACCTGGCTCTGATACCATTTTGTAACGCCTCCATTCGTCATATGGAATATAACGGTGGGTCTGGCCGGGGCCCAACGCCATATTTCACAAACAAACGGCGGAATTACGTATGAATATCAAAATCACGTTCTACTCGCATCCTAACTCAGAGCATTCTAGCGCAGCATCTTAAATTATAAGAACTCAACCGCATGAATATCTACTAAACAAATAAACTCCACATTTATACATAAACTAGGAATGTATACAACACACACACGCTCATGGCCTTAAATCCTTATAAGTTGGTCTTTACAAATATACAGCTTCATACATCGGCACGCAAGCCGACCACACTTGAAATCCGAGAATTCTTCGCACGGCCTTCAAGGGCCCTTAAGAAGCAAGGCTTCAATCCTCTCAATTCAATTCAACCCATCAACGCCTGTAATTTAGACATCCACCCCAAGAGCGGTAAACAAAGCAACGGTCAGCATTAGCTGACCAATTATAATGACCCTACCCCTTACCCGGGGAAGTGGTTCCTTCCCTGTATGCATTGCAACCCTAACATCTACCAATCACAACAAGTGCTCTCAGGCATAGCAGTATCACAAATGCCAGCCTCCGCCAGATGCTCCGTGCACTCAGGGCACGTTATTGGTGTACCGGATATACTAGTTTCCCACCACCGAGCAGAGGTTTTTAACTTATTGGTTGGTCGGTCCTAGTCCACCAACATGCATGCTGGCGACATTCCGCCTATCACACTCAGAGGTACTAACCTCAAGGCAAACTTGAGCATTTCCACTCCAGATCGCCCACCATTGTAGTGCAGCAAGCTGGGTCTGTCTCGCATCCCCCAAGCCTTACCACCAATCGATCTCCCAAAACAACTAGGGGCAGGTCAGCCTTTTCCTGTTCTCAAACCGTCAGTAGCGCGCCACATAACGCGGGTCGGCATTCCACTCCTGATTAGCTAGAGCTTTCCGATCTCTCAGAGCAAATTGCTCTCACAGCGCTCACACCACAAGGAGCTTACGCAAAGCATGCAAGATCAGTAGACAACTTACGTAGAGCTTACAACAAAAGAAGCTTACATCCACAAGTCACACGCATCCATACAATACACGGAGTCTTCTCCGGTTCACACATAACCATCACCACTCCTGACTAACCATCCGGATGGGCTTCACACAACATGCCTATGCTGTACTACACACTTTCGGCTCTAGATGCAGAATCAACCGGGAATCACTTATGCTTTCCACCTCTTGGTGGAGGATTCCATGTTTATGTATAACGAAGGACTTTGTTTGTCCAAGAAGGAGATCGTTACCCTCGACGATCGCTTTGGAGCCATGAACTAGCCAGATGGAAATCACTGCCACGACCTTGGCTCCACGAATCCGCACTCGGCTCACAAATCAGCACGCTAATGGGAATCACTTTGTTTGCTCTTCCTTCTCTTTAGCTCTCTATAGAAAGAGGATGGGAAAGATTGAAATGAGGATTATCTTCTCACTTTCGGCCTTAAAGCAGCAAGGAGAATCTTGGGCCATCAGATCCCCAAGGGAAGGAAATGAACGGCTACAAAAATTTCTGAAATGGCTCTTTCGGGCCTGACACGCCCTGTGACACGTTCGTGTCACAGGCCGTGTCCCTTAAGCGGCGTACGAACCGCCTTATCCAGAATAGGACACGACCATGTGACATGCCCGTGTCACATGGCTGACACGCCCATGTCACATGGCTAACACGCCCGTGTCACATGGCTGACACGCCCGTATCTACCTCTCGAGACCCACTCAAGACCTACTCGAGACACCTACTCGAGTAGTTGGACATGACATGCCCGTGTCACCCCGTATTTGAGACATTGAGGACCTACTTGAGACACCCACTCAAGCAGAGATAGAGCAGGACATGGCCATGTGACACGCCCGTGTCACAGGCCGTGTGCCCCTGCTCTCAAGATTACTTCGAGCACAGCTACTCGAGTGAAATTCGTCGAACACGCCTCAGACACACCCCTGGACCCTCCCGTGTCACAAGGCGTGTTCCCTCTCGAAAACTACTCGAGTGCATTTCGTTGAGCACTCGAGAGGCTGCACAACCTGAGCACGACACGCCCTGGGACACGCCCTGGGACACGCCCGTGTCCCAGGCCGTGTCACCCATCCTGAACCCAAACTTGAGATTTGGGGTGTTACATATTGTTTCCAATGTACCCAACAATTTTCACTTATTTGGATAAGTCATAACCCCAATTCAATGATATACACCACAATACCAAAATATGATAATTAAGATGTACATTAAAAGTGTAAACAAAATTATAAAATGAACAACACAGATATAATAAAGTGCAACAAATTTTTCATTCCAATTTATTAAAGAATTATACTTTTTAGTCTTTACAATGTTCTAAAAACAAAATTACATAATTCCTAGAAAAATATTCTAAGGTTGTTTTGGCTCTTTGATGACAATGCCTTTTACTAACTGAATCTTAGCTTTGACTTTAGGCACTTTATCATCAGCCACTTTCTCCTTTCCCTTGGCATTCTTAGCTTTAGAAATTTCTTCTTGCTTAAGCATTTGTATTTCATGATAATGATAGGGCTTGGGGAAATACTTGCTAGGTTCAATAAAGTCAGTTGGAATCTTCCCTGCCTTCAGATCTTTTCTGAATTTTTGGGTGATCTCCTGCTGCTTTGTGTGCTAACCCATTCCTGTTCAGAATATCATTTTCCCCTGTTAGTTGTAATATTATTGTCTGCTTTCCATGTAGTGAGTATAATGGATCTTGAAGTTGGACTCCACTGCTAAAAATTAGGCTTAGCATGTAACGTCCCGTTTCACGCTAGGCCCCTCGCACGTGTTCTGAGTCAAGAGACTTGACTCAGGCTCGGGGTGCACTGGCAAAAGTGCCGAGTGCATTGGATGAAGGTGTAACACCCCCTATCCGTCGCATAGCATATAGCAGTAGGTCCGGCCGGGGCCTGACGCCGTATGCCACAGACAGACCGGGTGGTTACTCATGGAAACCATCCAACCAATCATAACGTCCTACACAGAGCATTCTAGCGGAAGCAGTTTATAAAAGTTGCAATAAAGAACCCAGCACTAAAGCATGAATGTCGACTAATACCAAAATAGGAATGTTATACATACACCAGTATAAACCTTAAGGCCTTACAAAATTGTTCACTTCATATTACATGTTTTACAAACCACGACACGCAGGCCGGTCATACATGAATAAAATAGTAAACACTCCAATTAGGCCTTCGAGGGCCGGCTTCGCAAATTGGGCTTTAGCCCGCTATTGACCGCTTGGTCCAGCAGCACCTGCAAGCAACAAACCACCGCACAGTGGCAAAACAAGGCAACAGTCAGCAATGCTGACCAAATTATAACGATCCCGCCCCCAACTCGGGGCGGCGATGCTTGAAAGATATGGTACCTAAACACCTAGAGGGGGGGGGGGGTGAATAGGTGACCTAAACCTTTTTGAAACTTACTTGGCAGCAAGACATTTATCTCACAGAGTTTTACAGTTAACAGCAACAACAGAATATAAACAGTTAATTCACAGCACAGCACAGCACATCAGACACACAAATTTATAGTGGTTCCCCAATCTTTGGGTACATCCACTTTCCCCCTTCGCCTATCTAGCAGTGTACTAGATTCGGCCAAACTTCTCCACTATCTCAGAACCCAACTAGGTTCCTACACCTCAGGCCCAAAGCCTTACACTCAGCCACAAAGGCCTACACTCAGCCACCCAGGCCTATACTCAGCCAATTAAGGCCTACACTCAGAGTTCTTCAACTCCTACACTCAGGCAACCAAGCCCTACCCTCAGCCTTTATAATATAGGCTTACAATTCTCTCAGATCCAATGGATCCTACAAGTTAAGATTGAATTACAATAACTAACTCTACAACTCAGAAAATAAGAGAGGAGTTGAGAGTTTCTTGAAGAGTTCTTGGAAGAACTCAGCTAGATCCAAACTGACTTAGCTTCCTTCAAAGCTTCTTGAGTTAGAACTGAATTAGTCTGAATCCTCTGCAGTTGATCCTTGACCTCTGCTTCTTGTGATCCAGAAGATTCTGAATCCTTCTTCTCAGCCTTAGTTCCAAAGACTGAATTCTTGATTGGAGCTCTCTCTCTCCAACTTCTTAGATCTGCAGTTGGACTGCCAGATCTTCTTGTGTTGATCCTCTGTGTATCACTTTTCTGATTTAATCTGATCAAACACTTCAATTATTCTCACTACTTGTAATAACAATAATCAATCAGTTTCTGTAAACTATGGGTGCCTATTTATAGGCTTCCTTCATGGTAACCGGCTGGTCCGGTTTATAACAGACTTCTGATTTCTCTGACAGTTGCTGTAGACCGGCTGGATCGGCAGCTGTCATGTCAACCAGTCACTTCTTGAAATTCTCTAACTGTCAGATAGTGTCGAGACTTTCTGTTCTTAAGTGTCGACACTTATAGACCAAGTGTCGACACATGTTGTGTAAGTGTCGACACAAGTCTACAAGGTGTCGACACAATTCCTTGTATGTCTCGACACAGATACTTCTTCAAGTGTCGACACTGAAATTAAGTGTCGACACAAGTACTTGATCTTCATTCTTTAACTGTATTCTTCTAAGTGTCGACACATCTCCTTTGTGTCGACACATCTTCATGTGTTGAAACTGTCAAGTGTCGACACTGCTTCTTGGTGTCGACACAAGTCTTCAATTTTATTTCTTCAGCTGAGTGTCGACACATTCCCTTAGTGTCGACACTTGTACTTAGAATATTTTGTAAACTTTTCTATTCTTTGTTAAGTGTCGACACAGCTCCTTGTGTCGACACTTTCTTCAAGTGTAGAGTCTTCAACTAAGTGTCGACACATTGTGCTGGGTGTCGACACTTTCTTCAAGTGTTGACTCTTCTGGTTGTGTGTCGACACATTGTGCTGAGTGTCGACACATACTTCAAGTGTTGACTCCTTTGAGTGTGTGTCGACACATTGTGCTGAGTGTCGACACATTCTTCATATGTTGACTCTGCTGATTGAGTGTCGACACATTGTGTTGAGTGTCGACACTTGTCCTTAGTCTCTGCAGAATTTTGCTGAGTGTCGACACAACACCAAGTGTCGACACTTTCTGATGTAGACTCAGCTCTTCTAGGTGTCGACACTTCTGCTAAGTGTCGACACAGCTTTTCTGCATTCTTCTTCACTGAGTGTCGACACAGCTCCAAGTGTCGACACTTTGTGTCTGGTGTCGACTCTTCATCCCAGGTGTCGACACAATTTCTCCAAGTGTCGACACTGCTTGTCTGGGTGTCGACACAAGCTTTCTCAAGTGTCGACACTTTCCCTCTGGGTGTCGACACATGGACTTAGAAACTTTTAGCTTCAGTCCAGTGAATACCTAACCTGCACAAGTAACTCAAACAAACATCAAATACATTATGATGTATATCATTGAGTTAGGTGAGGCTTCTTCAAATCAGGTACATTTGACCAATGTACCCAACAATCTCCCCCTATTTGGAGAAGTCATAACCCTTAGTCAATGATATACACCATTCATAATTAAAAAATTACAAAATGATGAAAAGCAGATTATAATCAACAGGGTTAACATGAACATGTAAAACTTCACACATATACACATTCAACATTCCAGAACAAATAAGAAACAAACACATTTCAGAACAATCATACTATATTTATCACATATTGTTCTAACATTGTTCCTTATACATTTTCAATGTTGTACAAAAATGTTTTTCATTTAAAAGATTACAACAAGCTTCAAGTTTAATTCCTAATCTATTTCTGATCAGGTTCTTTGATAACAATTCCTTTTCCAGCTTTAACTTGAGCTTTGACAGCAGCAGCAGCAGCAGGCTCAGCATCAGCAGGCTTCTTGCCTTTTGAGTCTTTCTTCTTTTGTTCTTCAGCCTTGATTTTCTGCCTCTCAAAGTAATGATAGGGCTTAGGAAAGTACTTGCTAGGCTCCACAGCTGTAGGAGGTAGCTTTCCTAACTTAGCCTTCCTTCTATACTGGACAATGGCTTCCTGCCTGATCTCATGCTTCCTCCATTCAGCTTCTGAGAACCACTTGTTTCTATCAGTAGTATTGTCTTTAGCAGCTTTCCAGGCAGTGAGAATGATATTTCTAGAGGTAGGGCTCCACTGTTCAAAATCTGGCTTTTGTTCTGCTAGTTCCCTAAACCTCTTCTTTGACAGCCTTGTCTCTTCTTCTTTGTCCAAAGCCTCTTGCATAGCTGCTGTTATAGGTTGAGTAACCTTTTCTAAATGGACATTGTCCTTGCCCCCAGATGGGCTATACATAGTGCTCACCTCTGCATGAATCATTTCAAAATCTGGAGGTGGATAAATGACTTGAGCTACTTCTTGTGGCTCACCTCCAAAATAGGCAGGGTTCAGTCCAGATTCAGCAACTTCATTGTCATCACACAGGGGAGGATATCCAAGTGTAGCCCTGATTGAATTTGAAATCCATTTTGCATGCTCAGAACTGGCCTTGACTAACACTCTCTCCCCCTTTATGACTTCTTGGGCTACATGGTCTCTTACATCATCCTTCTGGAACCTGATTTGGCTGTCCAAGTACCTGATGCCATCCTTAAAATAAGGTCTAAGCTTGGTAAGTTGTTCAGAAATGACCTTTTGTGAATCTTTGATTGCAGTCTTGACAGCAGCAATTTCATCTTGAAAAGCTTTATCAAATTCAGCCTTTGCAGCAGCAGATGTGGAAGATTCAGCTGGCTTATTCTTCAGTTCAGTGACTATAGCATTGTGGGATGCAGTCAAATTATCATTCATTCTCAACTGATTTTCCAGCACATAGCCTTGCTTCAGTGCTATATCATCTACTTGAGACTTTATTTTCTCTTGGTGGGTTGCCAGATAGACCACTGCATTAGCACCCTTTGTAAAACAGTCAGTCATCTCCTTTTTATTAAGGTTCATTTCAAACCTTATGGACTTGATTTCCTGTGCCAGATCAGATTGTAGGGACTTGTGCCCTTCATCAACATAAGTTTCTATAGCCTTCCTTTGTTCATCCATCTTGATTTGCAGTGCAATCAGTAGAGCACTATAGTCAACAGTTGGGGCTTGTTGAACTATGGGCTGTGGGGCTATGGATTGCAAGGCTTTCTTGTAACTCTGACTTCTCCTCTTGAAGACATAGAGTTTCTTCTTTTTAGCTTGTGTAGCCTCATCTTCCTCAGACTCTGAAGTACTGGCTATATTCACCCTGTCCTTTGGGCTGGATGGTTTTTCAGCTTGCACATCTAGTGCCTTCTCACTTTCCTGCCTTATAGGCTCTTCCTGAACTTGCAGTGACTCCCCTTCAGCAGCAGCACCTTTCTCTTCAGCAGCAGCAACTTTATCCATGTCAAAGTCCTCCTGTTCTAGATTTAGAAATAGATCTTCCATGGTGTATTCAGGAGGTGACTGTGCAGGAGATGTACTGTGTTCATCAACTACTTTAGCAGGAACTACTTCTGGTACTACTGATGTGTCTTGGAGAACAACATCAGGTTCTTGATTTGCTTGCTGAGTTTGCTGATGGACATCAGACAAATCAGAATCTATTATAGAAAAATCTATAGTATTGAGGTCAGAAAGTACCTCTTGGATAATAAGTGTAGCTTGCTCACTCTCCAGTGTAGAGGGTTGTTCTACAGCTGGAGGCTCCCCCTGGCTTGGATCCTTTTGCATGGGGCTAGCTGTAGGCAGCTCCCCCTGGATTTCAGCTGTCTCTAGAGGAGCAGGTGATTTTTCTGCAGCTACATCCTCATGACTATCAGGAGTGAAAACAACATGTTCTTCACTACCTGAACTGCTGGAGGACTCCTGAGTCACAGCAGCTATCTTCCTCTTCTTCTTTGGAGGGGAATCCTTCTTAGAAATTTGCTTCTCTGGGGTAGGAACTTCCTGAGATAGTACTCTTTCCCACCTGGAAAATATCCTTTGGTCTATCCTTCTCATGTGATTGATTTTAGTAGCAGCAGCATTACTCATTACCTCTGGTATTGTACCAGCCAGGTAGAGACTTAGTATTCTGCCCAGATTGGGCTTCTTCAGACTCTCCTTAATTTTGTCAAACACAACCATTGACCAGTCTGTTTTTAGGTTGAAGATGATTCTGGTCATAACACTGAACATGGAGGCTGACACCCTGTCATGTCCTCCAGTCTTACTGAGTATTACTTTACCCACAATTTCTGACAGGAATTTTCCTTGAGTATTCATACCTCTCCTGTTGAATACTGATCCTATCTTCAGCTTAGGATCTAGACCACACCAGGTAAGTGCTTCTCTGGTCTTAGATGTAGTCACTTCCTCTTCTTCTTGAACTTGAGGTAGCTGAAGTACCTTTCGCAGAGTTTTGGGTGAAATCTTGACCTTGGTGCCATGCACTCGCGATTTGATCCTGTAACCTGAATCATCTACTGACCCTCCAGTAAGGAATTCGAGAACTTCCTTCTTCCATATTTTAGTTGGTTCTGAAACCAAGTACTCCAATCCTGAATCGGTGACTAGGGTTACCACCGATTTGATTTCTTGATCGCCATTGTCAAAAGCACCTCGAACCAGCTCATAGCCTTCGTTAACATTCTCCTCGAGCTTGGGAGCCATTAGGGTTTAGAGATTTAGTCTAGAGAAAAGAGAAATGTCGACACAGCAGTTTTGGTCTCGAAACTCTGAAAGCGTGTCGACAAACAAAGACAGAATCCAATTTATACCTTTCTGGTTTGAAGACGAACAGGCGGGATGGATTACTAAAGATGTGTCGACACTGGCAATAAGTGTCGACACTGACTTATAATGTCTCGACACTCATGTGTCGACACAAGTTTAGTCAACAGATATTATGTGTCGACACATGGTTATGTGTCGACACAACATAACTCGACACATCGTCGAGACTTTACTTAGAAAAATTCTGAGTAAATACTAAGTGTCGACACCACTTGGGATGTGTCGACACCTACTTGTCATGTGTCGACACTAACATTCTGAAGTGTCGACACTACATTCCTAGATGTGTCGACACCTTTTTCCTGAAGTGTCGACACTTACTGTTCTGTGTCGACATAGACTTGTCTATGTGTCGACACCTTTTTACTTAGCCAATTTTTTAGTTCTGTAAACTTAGTCTAAGTTTATCATACCTAGTTCAATTTTGAACCTATTGAACTTAGCTTCTTCTAAGGGCTTAGTAAACATATCAGCTATCTGATTATCAGTTTTAACATATTCAAGTGCAATATCATTTCTTTCTACATGCTCCCTAAGAAAGTGATATTTAATCTCAATATGTTTAGTTCTACTATGTGATACAGGATTATTAGCTATTGAAATAGCACTTGTAGAATCACAGAAAAGTGGAGTTCTACTTACCTGAAATCCATAGTCTTCTAGCTGATGTTGAATCCACAGAAGTTGAGCACAGCAACTTCCTGCAGCTACATATTCTGACTCAGCTGTGGAGATAGCCACACTAGTCTGCTTTTTGCTGCTCCATGAAATGAGTCTTCCACCTAGGAATTGACAGGATCCAGTAGTGCTCTTTCTATCTTCTTTGCATCCTGCAAAGTCTGCATCTGAATAGCCTGTTAGATCAAAATCTCCATTCCTAGGGTACCAGAGGCCTAGATAGGGAGTGCCCTTTAGATATCTCAAAATTCTCTTGACTGCAGTCAAGTGAGACTCTTTAGGGCAGGCTTGATACCTGGCACAAACACATGTAGCATACATAATGTCAGGCCTACTTGCAGTCAAGTATAGTAAGGAGCCAACTATCCCTCTATACAAGGTTTCATCTACAGGTTTCCCTGTATCATCCTTGCTAAGAGACATACTTGACCCCATAGGAGTCTTCATGGTACTGGATGAATCCATACCATATTTCCTTATGAGTTCTAGGGTGAACTTGGACTGACATATGGACAAGCCACTTTCAGTCTGTTTAACTTGGAGACCCAAGAAAAACTTCAGTTCTCCCATACTACTCATCTCAAATTGACTTTGCATAAGCTTTGCAAACTTTTTGCAAAGCCTACTTTCAGTAGACCCAAATATAATGTCATCTACATATATTTGGACTAGTATGACTTTGCCTCTAGATTCCCTAAGGAATAGAGTCTTATCTATTTTCCCCCTTGTGAACTTGTTCTCAATGAGGAAACTAGACAGGGTTTCATACCAAGCTCTAGGTGCTTGTTTTAACCCATACAATGCTTTCCTAAGTCTATAGACATAATGTGGAAGAGTAGGATCAACAAAACCTGAAGGCTGCTCCACATATACTTCTTCCTTTAGATTACCATTTAGGAATGCTGACTTGACAACCATTTGGTATACCTTGAATCCTTGATAGGTTGCATAGGCCAAGAACATCCTTATGGCCTCCAGTCTGGCTACTGGGGCAAAGGTTTGATCAAAATCAATACCTTCTTCTTGCCTATATCCTTTTGCAACCAATCTTGCTTTATTCTTAATGATGACTCCTTGTTCATCTAACTTATTCCTATAGATCCACTTTGTTCCTATCACATTGTGATCTTTAGGTTTAGGAACCAAGTCCCAAACCTTGCACCTTTTGAACTGATTAAGTTCTTCCTGCATTGCTTCAGTCCACTGTGGATCTTGTATAGCTTCTTCAAATTTCTTTGGTTCTATTTGAGACAGAAAACTTGAATATACTACAGCATTCTGATTTCTGCTCCTTGTCTGAACACCTTGTCTTGGATCTCCAATAATCAGCTCTACTGGATGATCTCTTAGATGCCTGTTGGCTAGAGGCATCCTTACTTCTGGTTGAACTTCTTCAGCATCTTCATCAAACTGAGTTCCTTGTACTTCTTCAACTCCTTGTACATGTAGTTCTCCCCCTGGACATAAGCCATCTCCTTCTACTTGCTGTCTTGCAGCAGGTACATCTTCTATGGTTAGCTTGTCCATCTTCTTAGTAAGACCTGTGGGGCTGCATACATTGCTAGACAACTCATTGTTAATTAGTTGTGTCTCATCAAAAACTACATGCACAGACTCCTCTACAACTTGTGTAGTCAAGTTGTAGACTCTATAAGCCTTACTATTATTGCTGTACCCAACAAACACTCCCTCTTGGGACTTGGCAGCAAACTTAGTTAAGTAAGACTTCCCATTGTTAAGTATGAAGCATTTGCAACCAAAAATCCTGAAATAGGATAGGTTTGGTTTCCTGCCTTTCACAACTTCATAGGGGGTCTTATTTAACCTTTTAGTGATGGTAGCCCTATTTATCACATGGCATGCAGTGTTAACTGCTTCAGCCCAGAAATACTCTGGCAGTGATGAATCACTTAATAGGGTTCTACCAGCCTCTATCAAGGTCCTATTTTTCCTCTCAGCAATGCCATTCTGCTGAGGTGTTCTAGGTGAAGAGAATTCTTGAAATATCCCAAAGTCTTCACACAGTTTTGTCATGCTTTCAGACTGAAACTCAGTACCATGGTCACTTCTAATTTTGACCACTGTACAGTTCAATTCATTCTGAATTTGCTTAACAAAGCTATAGAAGACACTAGGTGTTTCAGATTTCTGCCTTAAGAAGAACACCCAGGAAAACCTTGAGTAGTCATCAACAACTACAAAGGTATAGACCTTCCTACCTAAGCTGTGAACTGACATTGGACCAAATAGATCCATATGCAAGAGGTATAAACACCTCACAGCATCTTTGTTGTCTAAGCTTCTAAAGGTGGATTTAGTCTGCTTGCCCTTTTGACAAGCTGAGCAAATGCCATCTTTGACACACTTAACTTGAGGACCATTCCTCACTAACTCTTTGCTAAAGAGTTTGCTAATAGTCTTGTAGTTAAGATGAGCTAGCCTCTTGTGCCACTTGACACAATGAGAGACTGTCTCATCAGCTACAAGACAAACAGGAGAACCATTGTTCTCAATCATAATGTCTAAGAAGTAGACATTCCTCTTTCTATATCCTGTCAAAATGATCTCTTGATCACTTGACCTCTTGATATGACAACCATTTTTAACAAATGAGATGTCATACCCTACATCACTTAACTGACTTATACTAATGAGGTTGTGTTTCAACCCTTTAACATAAGCCACTTGAGTAATGGTAACAAGGTTTGAAGAGATGTTACCAAACCCTTTGATGATTCCTTTTTCAGAACCACCAAAGGTCACTTTAGGACCATTTTTGATTGGAATGTAGTCCTTCAGTAGTCCCCTTGTTCCAGTCATATGTCTGGAACATCCACTATCCAAGTACCATGTTGGGGTATGGCCACTTGGATTCACCTGCAAAACAAATTAATGAACCTTAGAACCCAAAGTAAACTTGGGTCCTTGGTGATTGTTAGTTTGCAACTTGACATAGCTACCTGCTGGCTTTCCACCAGGTAACTTGCTACTCAACTTGGCACTGGCATTGTGCCAACAATCCAAGGCAAAGTGGCCAATCTTGCCACAACACCAGCATTCAAACTTGTTGTACCTTTGCTTAGGTACAGACTTGGCTGTCTTGACTACAGCAGGCTTATTGATTGTTGGAGCTTTGCCCTTGGACTTGGACTGATCCTGAACAGTCCTAGCTGGTTTAATAAAACCCAATCCAGCCTTTCCTTTATGATGAACAAATTCATCAATCAAGGGTAGCACTGATTTAGGTTTTGAAAAACTAGCAACTAGCTCTCTTTCTTTCTGAAGATTGATCTCCAGTCTCTTAATTTGATCATTTTTATAAGTGATAGTTCCCATCTGAATCACAGTAATGTGTTTCAGCCTGGCTACCTCATTGAGCTTTTGATCAAATTCCTTCTCAAGGTCTGTTGCAGCTGCCTTTAGATCAGCAATTTCCTTTGCCTGACTTTTGGCAAGGGACTTGCTTTTCTTATAGGCTTGCAACAGTACTTTATATTCATCTAAGAGCTGATGAATATCTCCCTCAGATTCAGAAACACTTCCATCACTTGATGAAGATGAATCTGACTCTGAACTAGAACTGAAATCTGAACTTTGAGTTGGACTTTGTACCTGACTAGGTCCTGGCTGCTCCAGGATTTTGGTACTTTCAGTCAATGCCATCAGTCCTTGGCACTGACACTCTTCTTGTTCATAGATTGATTCCATGATCTGCATAAACTCCTCTTCTTCTTCAGCAAATAGCCCTATATAGGCTTCAGCATCTGTCTCAGTGTCTGAAGAAGAAATGTCTGAAAGAGTCTTCTCATTCTTTGCAACAAAGGACTTCTCCTTCTTTCCTTTGAAGTGAGTCTTCTTCTTGTCACTGGATTCTTTTCTTCTCTCAGGACAATCTGCAATAACATGACCCTGTCTATTGCAGCAGTAACACACTATCCTAGACCCAGTTGCCTTGCTAGTCTTTGTCTTTTTCTTGTCCTTCTTTGAAGGCTTCTTCTCCTGATACTGAACTTCTTTCCCTTTGGAAAATGAAGGTCTGGACCTCCACTGTTTCTTCTTCAGGAATTTCTGAAAATGTCTGGTGAATGCAGCAAAGTCTTCATCACTTTCACTGCTTGTAGACTTTGTGCTAACAGATTCATCAGATTCTGATTCAACTACCTCTGGAGGAGGAGTTGATGACTTAGTCCTGCCCTTTCTAGGTACTTCTGACTTGAAGGCAACAGTCCTTTCCCTGTGCTCAGTCCTTGTTGATTTTTCCTCCTCTTTTCTCACAGACAGCTGCATCTCATAAGACAGCAACTTGCCAAACAGTGTGGGAGGAGGAATTTCTCCCAACTTTGCCATTTCTCTGATGGCACAGATCTTAGTGTCCCAATCTTTGGTTAGGGACCTCAAGAACTTATCATTCAATTCATAGTTAGTGAACTCTCTTCCATAGGACATGAGTTCATTAACAATTCTATAGAACTTCTTGTAGCATTCAGTGATGCTATCTCCTCTTCCTTGCCTAAAGCTCTCATACTCTTGATTAAGCAAGGACTTTCTATCTTGCCTAACTTCTTCAGAACCTTCCATATAGACAATGAGGGTATCCCACATTTCTTTTGCTGTTTTACAGTGAATTAGGTTCTGAAAAGTTGCATCATCAATGGCACTTACTATAATGTTTTGTGCCCTTTTGTCCATAGTGGCTAGGACAATTTCATCCTTGGTCATCTCAGAGAAATCCTTTGGAGTCCTCTGATTTGCATCCAGTACTTAAATCTTCATTGGCACATAAGGCCCTTCCTTAACTGTGATGTAGATTCTTGGGTCTGAGGCCTCCATAAATAGCCTAACCCTTTCTTTCCAGATTCCAAAAATCTCCTTCCTGCATATGGGTAACTTCATGGAACCCAACTCTTTGTGATTCTCATAAGAACCCATGTTTCTTGAAGTTCTTGAATTTCTTGAATCAGTTTTCTGACTTAGACTGTTTCTGCCAAACAGGATCTCCTTAGACTGTTAGTCCTTATTTTGAGGAACCTGGCTCTGATACCACTTGAAAGATATGGTACCTAAACACCTAGAGGGGGGGGGGTGAATAGGTGACCTAAACCTTTTTGAAACTTACTTGGCAGCAAGACAGTTATCTCACAGAGTTTTACAGTTAACAACAACAACAGAATATAAACAGTTAATTCACAGCACAGCACAGCACATCAGACACACAAATTTATAGTGGTTCCCCAATCTTTGGGTACATCCACTTTCCCCCTTCGCCTATCTAGCAGTGTACTAGATTCGGCCAAACTTCTCCACTATCTCAGAACCCAACTAGGTTCCTACACCTCAGGCCCAAAGCCTTACACTCAGCCACAAAGGCCTACACTCAGCCACCCAGGCCTATACTCAGCCAATTAAGGCCTACACTCAGAGTTCTTCAACTCCTACACTCAGGCAACCAAGCCCTACCCTCAGCCTTTATAATATAGGCTTACAATTCTCTCAGATCCAATGGATCCTACAAGTTAAGATTGAATTACAATAACTAACTCTACAACTCAGAAAATAAGAGAGGAGTTGAGAGTTTCTTGAAGAGTTCTTGGAAGAACTCAGCTAGATCCAAACTGACTTAGCTTCCTTCAAAGCTTCTTGAGTTAGAACTGAATTAGTCTGAATCCTCTGCAGTTGATCCTTGACCTCTGCTTCTTGTGATCCAGAAGATTCTGAATCCTTCTTCTCAGCCTTAGTTCCAAAGACTGAATTCTTGATTGGAGCTCTCTCTCTCCAACTTCTTAGATCTGCAGTTGGACTGCCAGATCTTCTTGTGTTGATCCTCTGTGTATCACTTTTCTGATTTAATCTGATCAAACACTTCAATTATTCTCACTACTTGTAATAACAACAATCAATCAGTTTCTGTAAACTATGGGTGCCTATTTATAGGCTTCCTTCATGGTAACCGGCTGGTCCGGTTTATAACAGACTTCTGATTTCTCTGACAGTTGCTGTAGACCGGCTGGATCGGCAGCTGTCATGTCAACCAGTCACTTCTTGAAATTCTCTAACTGTCAGATAGTGTCGAGACTTTCTGTTCTTAAGTGTCGACACTTATAGACCAAGTGTCGACACATGTTGTGTAAGTGTCGACACAAGTCTACAAGGTGTCGACACAATTCCTTGTATGTCTCGACACAGATACTTCTTCAAGTGTCGACACTGAAATTAAGTGTCGACACAAGTACTTGATCTTCATTCTTTAACTGTATTCTTCTAAGTGTCGACACATCTCCTTTGTGTCGACACATCTTCATGTGTTGAAACTGTCAAGTGTCGACACTGCTTCTTGGTGTCGACACAAGTCTTCAATTTTATTTCTTCAGCTGAGTGTCGACACATTCCCTTAGTGTCGACACTTGTACTTAGAATATTTTGTAAACTTTTCTGTTCTTTGTTAAGTGTCGACACAGCTCCTTGTGTCGACACTTTCTTCAAGTGTAGAGTCTTCAACTAAGTGTCGACACATTGTGCTGGGTGTCGACACTTTCTTCAAGTGTTGACTCTTCTGGTTGTGTGTCGACACATTGTGCTGAGTGTCGACACATACTTCAAGTGTTGACTCCTTTGAGTGTGTGTCGACACATTGTGCTGAGTGTCGACACATTCTTCATATGTTGACTCTGCTGATTGAGTGTCGACACATTGTGTTGAGTGTCGACACTTGTCCTTAGTCTCTGCAGAATTTTGCTGAGTGTCGACACAACACCAAGTGTCGACACTTTCTGATGTAGACTCAGCTCTTCTAGGTGTCGACACTTCTGCTAAGTGTCGACACAGCTTTTCTGCATTCTTCTTCACTGAGTGTCGACACAGCTCCAAGTGTCGACACTTTGTGTCTGGTGTCGACTCTTCATCCCAGGTGTCGACACAATTTCTCCAAGTGTCGACACTGCTTGTCTGGGTGTCGACACAAGCTTTCTCAAGTGTCGACACTTTCCCTCTGGGTGTCGACACATGGACTTAGAAACTTTTAGCTTCAGTCCAGTGAATACCTAACCTGCACAAGTAACTCAAACAAACATCAAATACATTATGATGTATATCATTGAGTTAGGTGAGGCTTCTTCAAATCAGGTACATTTGACCAATGTACCCAACAATGCTCCTTCCCTGCATTTCATTAGAATAAGCGAGCATTATATATATATCCATTTCATCATAGATGTTGGCTTGCACGGCCACACGCCCCGTGCTCTCAGGGCACATTCTCGGTGAACCGGTCGACGTCACGTCAATTAAAGCCATAGACATTCCGGACTCACCACCGCCACTATGACGGCCAAACCTATGAGCATTTTTGTCTTCCCGGCATGGGTCACGTCAATTTAAGCCATAGACCGCCGAAGACCCTCATCTATGCCGACGGCAAGTGCCACGTAACTTTATGTCTCTTTAACCCGAACGACATAGAAGTGGGTACGGTTCCATCTAACCCGTGCTCACGTCGCAACGACAATTTAAGCCATTTGTGCGGGTCAAACTTCTCCCGAGTCCCATTTTCGTCACACATTTCACATAACCCGGTTATGTTCAAGTTGTCTCTCAGGCCTCCATGTTGGAAAGATCACGCATCCGCCCAGTTTACCGGGTGCACCTTTGGGTTTATCCCCAAGGCTCCCTCTTGCAATCTACCGTGTAGAAAACCCGAAAAACAACCAATAGCACAGAGTCTTCTCTGGCATTAAGCAATGCAACATCACCGATCCAGACCAACATGTCCGGGTAGGCTTTACACATCATGCCTATGTCCGTTCTCGCTTACGGACTCTAAACAACGGGGACTTCACATATCTACCAGGAGGAACGCCTCCAACTCACCGCAAACTCGCGAGAGCGGGCTTCCTATGCAAAGAAGGAGAGCTACTCATGCTCAAGAAGAGAATCGTTACCCTTGCGTTCTTCTTTGGCGCCATGGAAAAGTAAGCGGATGAAAAGCACCGCACTAGCTTTGCCTCCGTGGATCCGGAGTCGGCTCGCAATTTGGAGCTTCGAAGCTCCTCCAATGGCCGGATCTAGCTTCTTCTTCCTTCCTTGGCTCTCCTCTCTCTCTCTCTAAGCTTTTAGAAAGATAATCACTCATGAAAAGTGAGGGTTTCTAAGTTCAATCCCGGGTATATCTCATCAGGAACAACCCCCAGCCGTTGGATCCCAAAATAATGAAACGAACGGCTTTGATTCGGGACTGAAATGTCCAATCTGGGCCACACACGGCCTGGCACACGCCCGTATCCAGGGCCGTGTGCCTCATTCGCCGTCAAAATCGACTCGCTTGGAACAACACACGGGAATCGAAGACGCCCGTGTTTGACCTAACACGCCCGTGTTTGACCTGACACGCCCGTGTTCCACCTGAAACGGCCGTGTGGCCGGCCGTGTACCCCCATCGATTTCTCTAAAAAACAACCCGAGCACTGCACGGGTTCTAGGACTCGCCCGTGTCCTTGCCAGTGTCTACCTCAACACGCGTGGGCTCCAGGCCGTGTACACGGTCTCGACACTCGACACTTCGTCGAGCGAAGATCGTCGACCTGATGACGCGGCCTTGGACACGCCCGTATCCTAGGCCGTGTGCCTTGTCTCGACACATCGTCGAGCTCAGTGTCGACTTCACGGGCTGAGTGTCGACACGGGTCGACACGCCCTGCGACACACCCGTGTCGCAGGCCGTGTGCCCTGTCTCGACACAACGTCGAGCGAAATTCGTCGACACCCTTGGCCGATCGTCGACACGGCCTTGACACGCCCTGCGACACACCCGTGTCGCAGGCCGTGTTCTCTGCTCGACGATCGTCGACTCCAAAATCGTCGACCTCTCGACCAACTTGACGACACAAGCCTGACACGCCCTCAGACACGCCCGTGTCCCAGGCCGTGTGCCTCCTGCCAGAACCCAAAACTGGCCCAAAACGTCACCCATCGCTCCTTTGAGTTTCGGGGCGTTACAACTCTCACCCTCTTAAAAGAATTTCGTCCACGAAATTATATAAAGGAAAGACATGTACAAAACCAAAATTTGTACCTGAGCGGAATAACTCTGGATACTCGTCAAGCATGGTCTGCTCTCGCTCCCAAGAGAGCTCCTCACGACCGCAATTGTCCCACCGGACCTTGACCATCCTGATCTCTATATTGCGTAGCCGCTTGACCTCCGAGTCCTCAATCCGCACGGGCTTGACCTTTGTCGTCATCCCACTATCCACCGGCACTTGATCAACCGCGATCACTTGCGTAGTCTCTTGCACCGCCTTCTGAAGCACCGAAATATGGAATACATCATGTAATCCACCAAGCTCCACTGAAAGCTTCAACCGATAGGCCGCTTCACCAACTCGCTCCAGAACCTCAATCGACCCAAGGTACCTCGGGCTTAGCGTTTTCAATCGCCGCACCCGTGAGACGCCCTTGAACGGCTTGATTTTTAAGTACACATAGTCGCCCACAGCAAACACCACGTTCCCGTGCTTGGAATTATAGTACTTCGCTTGCCGGTCCTGAGCGATAAGCAACCTCTCCCGAATGGTTCTCACCAAAGAAGTAGCATCCTCCACTTCCAATCGCTTATATAACTTTGACTCACCCATTTCTAACCAAGACAACGGCGTGCGACATTTTCTACCATATAGGGCCTCGAAGGGCGCCATTTGAATACTCGCTTGGTAGCTATTGTTGTATGCGAACTCCACCAAATAAAGGTGGTCTTCCCATTGCTTTCCGAAATCCAAGACACACATGCGGAGCATGTCTTCCATAGTTCTATTGACCCTCTCGGTCTGCCCATCTGTTTGCGTATGGAAGGCTGTGCTGAATTTCAACTTTGTTCCCAACAATTGTTGCACAAGCCTCCAATCATTGGATGTGAACCGCCCATCTCGGTCGCTCACGATGCTGCGGGGCACACCATGAAGCTGTACTATGTTATCCACATAAAGTTTTGCCAACTTCTCCACCAGATCATCCTTCCTATGCGGAATGAAATACGACACCTTCGTTAACCGATCCACAACCGCCCAAATGGCGTCGTTCCCCTTTTGCGACCTTGGCAAACTGTGGACAAAGTCCATAGAGATGTCGTCGAATTTCCACTCCGGAATAGGCAAGGATTTAAGAAATCCTCCCGGCTTTTGGCATTCCGCCTTCACCAAGGCGCAAGTTTGGCACTTCGCCACGTAGAGCGCCACATCTTTCTTCAAACCTGGCCACCAAAACTGTTTCTTGACATCACGGTATATCTTCGTGCTCCCCGGGTGAATCGAGTACTTGGTATGGTGTGCCTCGTACAACAATTCCACCCGCAAATTACCCACACTTGGGACGCACAGACGACCGTCTTACCAAAGTAATCCGTCCACCACGACGAATTGGGAATTTGACCCATCCAGAGCCTCTACCATGAACTGCTTCATATGAGCATCCATATCCAAAGCCTGCCGAATACGATCAGCCAGGTCATATTGGACTTCAGTACAATTCAGAACTGCCTCAGCACTTGATTGCCTATCCACACAAACAATATCCAACGCCTCCAACTCCCGCACCAACCGCTCATCATGCACCGATAGCCAATTGGCTTGAGCTGGGTCTCGGCGACTCAACGCGTCCGCAACCGCATTCCCTTTACCAGGCACGTAGTGGATCTTGAATGTATAGTCCCCCAGGAACTCCATCCATCCACGCTGCCGCATATTCAGATCCTTCTGATCAATCAGATACTTCAGGCTCTTGTGATCGGTGTAGATATCAATCTTCACACCGTACAAATAGTGTCTCCACAGCTTTAAGGCAAAAATCACGGCCGCTAACTCCAAGTCATGGACCGGATAGTTCCTTTCATGCACTTTCAGCCGTCTCGAGCCATAAGCTATTACACTTCCGTGTTGCAGTAGCACGCAACCCAAACCGCTGCCCGAAGCATCGCTATAAATCTCATAGCCTTCGGTCCCACATGACGAACTCAGCACAGGCGTCGTGGTCAACTGACACTTCAACTCCTCAAAAGCTCGTGCGCACTCCGGCGTCCAAACGAACTTATACTCCTTCCTCGTCAAAGTAGTGAGAGGTAATGCTATCCGCGAGAAGTTCTCTACGAAGCGCCTATAATAGCCGGCAAGCCCCAGAAAGCTCCGGACTTCCGCTACTGTAGCAAGCTCAGGACACTCCCGTATCGCAACAATCTTCGCCGGATCCACAGCAATACCCTCTCCACTCACTATATGACCGAGGAACGCCACTGAGGATAACCAAAACTCGCACTTCGAGAACTTGGCATACAGTTGATTCCTCCTTAGCGTCTCCAAAACTAAATGAAGATGCTTGAAGTGATCTTCCTCACTTTACGAGTACACCAAAATATCGTCGATGAAGACGATCACAAAATGGTCCAAGTACTCCCTGAAAGTCCTGTTCATCAAATCCATGAACACTGACGACGCATTAGTCAGCCCAAACGGCATGACCGTAAACTCATAATGCCCGTATCTCATACTAAACGCTGACTTTGGGATATCACTCTCCCTTATTCGCAACTGATAGTACCCAGCCTTGAGATCTAACTTCGAGTACACCGTCGACCCGACTAACTGATCAAAAAGATCATCAATCCGGGGGATCGGGTACTTGTTCTTCTCCGTCAACTTGTTGAGCTCCCGATAATCAATACATAGCCTAAAGCTTCCGTCCTTCTTTTTAACAAAGAGGACCGGCGCGCTCCAAGGCGAAGAACTCGGGCGCACATACCCTTGCTCCAACAACTCTTGCAGTTGAACTTTCAGCTCCGCCATTTCCTTAGGCGCTAGCCGATAAGGAGATCGTGACACAGGCTTTGCACCTGGCACTAGCTCAATCGTGAAATCTATCTCCCGTTGAGGCGGGGCTCCAGGAAGATCTGCGGGGAACACATCAGGGTATTCTGATACCACTGAAATACAATCCAATGCGGGCTTCGGCTTTGCAACCTCCACTAGTGTAAAGAACAGTTCTGCACCGGCACGAACCTCCTTCACCACCTGAAGAGCAGACATCAACCTCTTGCTCGACCCCTTTAAGCCCGTAAAAGTCGTTTCACGACTTGCTCCCAGATTGACTTCCTTGTGACCGCAATTGATATAGGCTTGCTGCTCCGAGAGCCAGTCCATGCCAAATATAACGTCGAACTCCACCAACGGAAGTAACGATGCTTGCAGATCGAACTCCTGATTCCCAATACGAATCTTAACATCACAGATTCTATCTGCGCGCATCGAACACCTGTTGGGCAACAAAACATCCAACTTATCCTTCACCATAGAAGAAGGGACTCCGATGCGTGATATAAATCCCTCGGACAAGAAGGAGTGTGAAGCTCCCGTATCGAAGAGTGCTCTTGCCGGATTTTCACAAATCAAAACAAATCCTAAACAAGTAGTGGTAAGGTAACATGTGCATAACAAGTATTTAAAGAAATTGACTTGCTATAAATTAAACCGTACCTGTCACCACATCAGCTTGTTTGATGGCCTCCTGTTGGCCAAGATTATACACCCTTGGTTGGGTCGGAGCATAGTGGGACGCGGTCGACTCCACCGCCTTTCCCTTCTCTTCATAAGTCGCTCCCGACCTTCTCTCGGACTTAGGACGTCCGCTCCAACAGTCACGGGCAAAGTGCCCCGTCTTTCCACAAGTAAAACATGCGCCCGGGGTCCGACTCGTAGTCGCCCCAGAAGCACCAGAAGGAGCTGGACCCAAAGTCCTATGCTTCTTGAAGGACCTCCGATAGCCGGACTTTGAAGTAGTCGGCACTTTGAATTCAGATTTCCTATCACCCAAGCTTTTCTTTGCTTGTACAATCTTCATGTCCTTCTCCAAGGATCGGGCAGTGTTGACCAAGGTTAAGAAACCCTGCGTAATCGGCCCCGAGAGTAGTAACCTCAACTCATCTCTCAACCCTTCATAGAAGCGATTAGTCTTGCGCTCCTCATCCACAATAGTGGAGCTAGCATAACGACTCAGACAAGTAAACTCGTGGAGATATTCATCCACGCTCCTCTCACCCTGAACCAACTTCAGAAACTCATTCTCCAACGCTATCCTCTGCGCCGAAGGGAGGTATCTAGCCAAGAACAATCTCAAGAACTCCTCCATCGAGACATCAACAAGTTGCCTACCTCTCAATAGGTGCAGCTCCAAACCTTCCCACCACATTCTCGCTTCACCGTCCAAAAGGAACGTAGCGATGGTGGTCATTTGCCACTCCTCCGTCTCCGTTGCTGTCATGACTCTCTTCACCCTAGAGAGCCAGTCTTCAGCTTGAGATGGGGTTCCCAACCCCGAGAATACCGGAGGGTTAAAGCTCATTACATGCTTAAGCTGCCTCTCGGTTTCCCTCCTTGGCATCAACGATTCTACTACCACTTGTTCCACTCTCCTCGGCTCAACCTCTAGAAGAGGTTCCTGCTCCATCGCAGGAGCGGGCTGCTGCGTTTGCCTTGCAGGCTGCGCATTTATCATGGCCAACACTGCTTCAGCCACCAATCGTAAGTTCTCAGCCGATAGATGTGTTGCAGGAGAAACATCTGGTGCACTGCTAGCCTCAGAAACTCGGCATTCCGACAGCCCAGCACCACTTCTGGTCACCTAAAGTGGTACAAAACACCGTTAAGCGACCAAATAAAATTGCAAAGAGCAATTATATGAACACGCAGGTTCCTCAAACACGTGTATTTTCATTCCTAAGTGGACATTCATGGGTTATTTTACCGTTATAACGATGACGCACACAATGTGCTCACCACCCCTTAAAAAGAATTCGCCCACGAATTCATTTGAAGCCCGACCAAAACCAGTAGTCTGATACCAAATTATAACACCCCCTATCCGTCGCATAGCATATAGCATTAGGTCCGGCCGGGGCCCGACGCTGTATGCCACAGACAGACCGGGTGGTTACTCATGGAAACCATCCAACCAATCATAACGTCCTACACAGAGCATTCTAGCGGAAGCAGTTTATAAAAGTTGCAATAAAGAACCCAGCACTAAAGTATGAATGTCCACTAATACCAAAATAGGAATGTTATACATACACCAGTACAAGCCTTAAGGCCTTACAAAATTGTTCACTTCATATTACATGTTTTACAAACCACGGCACGCAGGCCGGTCATACATGAATAAAACAGTAAACACTCCAATTAGGCCTTCGAGGGCCGGCTTCGCAAATTGGGCTTTAGCCCGCTATTTACCGCTTGGTCCAGCAGCACCTGCAAGCAACAAACCACCGCACGGTGGCAAAACAAGGCAATGGTCAGCAATGCTGACCAAATTATAACGATCCCGCCCCCAACTCGTGGCGGCGATGATCCTTCCCTGCATTTCATTAGCATAAGCGAGCATTATATATATATCCATTTCATCACAGACGTTGGCTCGCACGGCCACACGCCCCGTGCTCTCAGGGCACATTCTCTGTGAACCGGTCGACGTCACGTCAATTAAAGCCATAGACATTCCGGACTCACCACCGCCACTATGACGGCCAAACCTATGAGCATTTTTGTCTTCCCGGCATGGGTCACGTCAATTTAAGTCATAGACCGCCGAAGACCCTCATCTATGCCAACGACAAGTGCCACGTAACTTTAGGTCTCTTTAACCCGAACGATATAGAAGTGGGTACGGTTTCATCTAACCCGTGCTCACGTCGCAACGATAATTTAAGCCATTTGCGCGGGTCAAACTTCTCCCGAGTCCCATTTTCGTCACACATTTCACATAACCCGGTTATGTTCAAGTTGGCTCTCAGGCCTCCATGTTGGCAAGATCACGCATCCGCCCAGTTTTCCGGGTGCACCTTTGGGTTAATCCCCAAGGCTCCCTGTTGCAATCTACCGTGTAGAAAACCCGAAAAACAACCAATAGCACGGAGTCTTCTCCGGCATTAAGCAATGCAACATCACCGATCCAGACCAACATGTCCAGGTAGGCTTCACACATCATGCATATGTCCGTTCTCGCTTACGGACTCTAAACAATGGGGACTTCACATATCTACCCGGAGGAACGCCTCCAACTCACCGCAAACTCGCGAGAGCGGGCTTCCTATGCAAAGAAGGAGAGCTACTCATGCTCAAGAAGAGAATCTTTACCCTTGCGTTCTTCTTTGTCCCATGGAAAAGTAAGCGGATGAAAAGCACCGCACTAGCTTTGCCTCCGTGGATCCGGAGTCGGCTCGCGATTTGGAGCTTCGAAGCTCCTCCAATGGCCGGATCTAGCTTATTCTTCCTTCCTTGGCTCTCCTCTCTCTCTAAGCTTTTAGAAAGATGTTGAAGTTGGTGACCGGGCGGTCTGTCTTGGCGGGTTGAAGACCGCGCGGTCTGGCGGTTTGACTCGCCGGCTTGTAAATCGGGCGGTCTAGCGATCTTCACAGGCGACCTCTCTGCTTTTCTTGTGGTAGCCGTGCGGTTAGCCCTTCTGTCTAACCGCGCGGCTTGTGCGGTTTATTGTGTATAGTCCGCTTTACTTGTATTTTTTAGTCCCACATCTCTTATTTGTATTCTCTCATCTCTCCTCCATTCTATATAAGGGAGGGCATACCTTTGTAATAGATACCTTTTTCGGATAATAAAGTTCAGTTTAAAACCATTTCGGTTTGTTTCTGTTCGGTTTTTACATGGTATCAGAGGACTCGATCTACTCCTCCTGATTCTGTGTCTTGCTGTCCGCGCGGCTTGTTGCGCCGGTTTGCTCTCTGTTCGCACGGCCTGTTTTCTAGCCGTTCGACTTCTTCTGTTCGCGCGGCCTGTCCTCTAGCCGTTCGACTTCTTCCCCTCTATTTGTCTGCAGCTAGGTCGTGGCTTTTCTGGCCGCTGGTTTTATCCCCTTGTGACCGCTGCCTCCCTTCTTTCTCCTATATTCTGTTCTCTAGTCGTTCGACTTCTTCGGTTCGCGCGGCCTGTCCTCTAGCCGTTCGACTTCTTCCCCTCTGTTTGTCTATAGCTAGGTCGTGGCTTTTCTGGCCGCTGGTTTTATCCCCTTGTGACCGCTGCCGCCCTTCTTTCTCCTATCCGCGCGGTTTGTTACCTAACCGCCCGGCTTCCTTTGTTTCCAGCTCCTATGGCTTTTTCTGATGCCTCTACTGCCACCACCCCTATCGCCAATCTGGCTCCGCCTCTTCCTCCTACTCCTTCCGGGAACCTTGGGACCGTTTCCAAGCTTGTTGGCTCCAACTACCCGGATTGGAGCGTCTCTTTCACCTTTCTTCTTTGCTCACAACGCAAACGCCACCATCTCGTTGATGACCCACCTCCTATCACTTCACCTCTCTTTGATGACTGGGATGCAAGTGACGCGCCTGTGCGTACTTGGCTCGCGAACAGTCTTTCTGATGAGTGCCTTCCTGTCATACGTCATGATGAGACGGTCAAGGCCGCTTGGCTTCATCTTGCCGCTTTGTACTCCAAAGGGGCTCAGACTTCCCGCATCTATACGTTGTATGCGGACCTCTTTGCCCGTCCTACCTTGTCTCCTGCTGCTGCCTACCAATAGGTCCAGGCTCTTGGGGCTGAGATTCTTCAGAATCGCCCCTTTTCTGCGAATTTGGCTCAATAACACAAGCACTTCCAGGAGCTTCTGGTTGTGTGTTATCTGCTCCGGCTTCCTGATACTTATGACATGATCCGCCAGCAAATTCTGGGTGAGGCCGAATCTCCCACTTTAGATGCCACCGCTGCCCGCATCGCTGCTGTCACCTCCCTCCTTCAGCGCCCACTTTTGCCCGCTCCTTCTCCACCACCGGACAACTATTCTCATCACACTCAGCGGAGTGGCTCTGGGAGTCGCAGTCACCAGTCTGGCGGCCGTGCTTCCTCCCGCTACCTCTGTTCTCATTGTGGCCGCACCGGACATACTTTCGAACGCTGCTGGACGAAGCATCCTCATCTTCGCCCCTCCGGTGACTCTTCCAAGCCGTCTGCCTCTGTTGTAACCTCTTCAGGTAGTGCCCACGTAGTGACTCAAGGTAAATGGCTCATCGACTCAGGTGCCACTAATCACATGACGGGCAACCCTCAGTGCTTCTCTTTGCTCGAACAACATGATCGGTTGCCCCCGGTACTAGTTGCGGATGGTTCTCCCTCCCCGGTTCATGGGACGGGAGTGGTTCATATTACTCCGTCACTACGCCTAGCGGACACTCTCTATGTGCCCAAGTTTCCGTGCAATATGTTGTCTGTTACCTCTTTATGCAAACAGCTTCAGTGTTCTGTGACATTTACACCAACTTCTTGTTCTTTTCAGGATCCCAGCTCCCACCGGACGATTGCTACTGGGACTGAGAGCGGCGGCCTCTACTTCCTCGACAATGTTTCTGCCTTGTCCGCCTTCTCATCTTCCTGTACGGATCTTCTCCAGTGGCATCTCCGCCTCGGTCATCCTCCACCCCGTCTTCTACATCAGCTTCTGCCGCACCTCCCGCCGTCCCGTACTCCTCTCCAATGCGACGCCAGTCAACTCGGCAAGCATCACCGTTCCTCCTTCCCGCCGAAGAACGGACGAGGCTCTACTCGTCCTTTTGATCTTGTCCACTCTGATATCTGGGGACCTGCTCCTACCCTCACCATTGGTCGGGGTAGTTCTTATTTTGTAACCTTTATAGATGATTTTTCTCGATGTACTTGGGTGTATCTCCTCCGAGATCGCTCTGAACTTTTAGATGTATGGATATCCTTTTACCAATTGATTAAAACTCAGTTCAATATTTGTATTAAAATTTTTCGTTCCGACAATGCTAAAGAGTATCTGAGTCATGCTTTTACTTCTTTTTGTGTGCAACATGGCATTATTCATCAGACTAGCTGTGTTTACACCTCCCAACAAAATGGGGTGGCGGAACGCAAAAACCGTCACCTCCTCGATGTGGCTCGCACATTGATGACCCAGATGCATGTCCCTCGCTCGTATTGGGGTTATGCCGTTCTCCTTGCCTGCTACCTCATCAATCGTCTTCCATCCACCATTCTCCACGGGAAAACACCCTTCTCCATTCTATATCCGGACAAGGATCCTTTTCCTCTCCCTCTCCGCATCTTTGGATGCACTGCCTTTGTCCATACCCCATCCGCCACCCGTGACAAGCTCTCCCCTCGCTCCACCAAATGTGTCTTTCTGGGGTACTCCACCACTCAGAAAGGCTATTGTTGCTTTAACCCTATTCTTCGTCAGCAGTTCGTCTCTGCTGACGTTACCTTCTTCGAGAATGCCTCCTACTTCTCAGCTGACTCCTCCTCTCCTTCCCCGCCTTCTGACTCTCCTGCTATTCCCTTCGTTCCCTCGTCTCCTACCGAGATACCCACCCCTCCGCCCTCTCCGTCTCCTCCTCTCTCTTCCACTTCTCCTCCTCCATCTCCACCCTCTCCGCCGCCGTCGCTCTCTTCTCCCGGGCCAGCTCTCTCTGCCACGGACGCTCCGGATCCCGAGGGGGCTGCCGACCTGGATCTCCCTGTGGCTCTTCGCAAAGGGGTGCGGACCTGTACCCTCCACCCCCTTGCTGCTGTTGTTTCATATGATCGTCTTACACCTTCTCGCAGGGCCTTTGCGCTGGCTATCTCTGCTACTGCCACGCCTCATTCCTATCAGGAGGCCCTTGCTATTCCCCACTGGAAGCTGGCTATGGATGAGGAAATGGCGACCCTCACGGAGCGGGGTACCTGGACTCTTGTTCCTCCTCCCTTCGGTACTGATGTTGTTGGCTGTCGATGGGTATTTGTGGTCAAATTTGGCCCCGACGACACTGTGGATCGGCATAAGGCTCGCCTTATTGCTAAGGGCTTTACTCAGACTTATGGGGTTGATTACTTTGACACCTTCTCCCCCGTGGCTCGTCTCAGCACAATCCGGGTTCTTCTCTCTGTGGCCGTCAATCGGGATTGGCCGATTTCTCAGCTGGACGTCAAGAATGCCTTCCTTTATGGTGATCTTCACGAGGCCGTTTATATGGAGCAACCTCCTGGGTATGTTGCTCAGGGGGAGACCCGAGTATGCCGGCTGCAGAAGGCAATTTATGGCCTCAAGCAGAGTCCTCGAGCTTGGTTTGACAAGTTCAGCGGCATTGTGGCGGCTGTTGGTTTTGTGCGAAGTTCTGCTGATCACTCTCTCTTTATTCGCAAAACTCCTTCTGGGCTGGTTGTTCTTGCTGTGTACGTTGATGATATTCTTCTCACTGGCGATGACCAGGAAGGGGTAGCCCTGACAAACGACATCTTCGCCAACATCTTATCACTAAAGATATGGGCTCTCCAAAGTACTTTCTGGGGATCGAAATCTCTCGGAAGCCCGACTCCTTAGTTCTCTCTCAGCATAAGTATGCCCTGGATCTTTTAAAAGAGGCAGGATTGACTGGAGCAAAACCTGCCCGATACCCCATGGAAACTGGGGAGGACAAAACCTGGACAGATGATTCGCCTCCTCTTTCAGATAGTTCGCGGTACAGGCGTCTGGTTGGTAAGCTCATATATCTCACAGTGACCAGACCCGACATTTCCTATGCTGTGGGCAAGGTGAGTCAATTCATGCAAGCGCCCAGGGAGTGTCATCTACAGTCCGCCTTGCGGATCTTGGAGTATGTCAAAGCAGCACCTGGGAAAGGATTACTTTTTCAGAAGAATGGTCATCTGAGCATTGAAGCCTACTCAGATGCAAGTTATGCTGATGACAAAGGGGATCGCAAGTCCACCTCAGGTTTTTGCACCTTTGTTGGGGGAAATCTGGTGAGCTGGAAGAGAAAGAAGCAGTCTGTTGTCTCCAGGTCCAGTGCGGAAGCTGAGTATCGCAGTATGGCGTCAACCACTTGTGAGTTAAAATGGCTGCGGGCTCTCATGCTAGATTTAGGAGAGGTGTACAACCATCCTCTACCTATGTTCTGTGATAACAAGGCCGCCATATACATCTCCAAAAACCCGGTATTCCATGAAAGAACAAAGCACATTGAGGTCGACTGTCATTTCATTCGTGAAGAGATTTTAAAAGAACAAATTTGCACTCCTTTTGTCACGTTTGATAAAGAGCTGGCTGACATCTTCACCAAGCCAGTTTCCGCCTCGTTTCTGCATGTTTGCGATAAGCTGGGCATGATTGATATATATGCTCCAGCTTGAGGGGGAGTGTTGAAGTTGGTGACCGGGCGGTCTGTCTTGGCGGGTTGAAGACCGCGCGGTCTGGCGGTTTGACTCGCCGGCTTGTAAACCGGGCGGTCTAGCGATCTTCACAGGCGACCTCTCTGCTTCTCTTGTGGTAGCCGTGCGGTTAGCCCTTCTGTCTAACCGCGCGGCTTGTGCGGTTTATTGTGTATAGTCCGCTTTACTTGTATTTTTTAGTCCCACATCTCTTATTTGTATTCTCTCATCTCTCCTCCATTCTATATAAGGGAGGGCATACCTTTGTAATAGATACCTTTTTCGGATAATAAAGTTCAGTTTAAAACCATTTCGGTTTGTTTCTGTTCGGTTTTTACAAAAGATAACCACTCATGAAAAGTGAGGGTTTCTAAGTCCAATCCCGGGTATATCTTATCAGGAACAATCCCCAGCCGTTGGATCCCAAAATAAAGAAACGAACGGCTTTGATTCGGGACTGAAATGTCCAATCTGGGCCACACACGGCCTAGCACACACCCGTGTCCAGGGCCGTGTGCCTCATTCGCCGTCAAAATCGACTCGCCTGGAACAACGCACGGGCATCGAACACGCCCGTGTTCGACCTGACACGCCCGTGTTCCACCTGACACCGTGTGGCCGGCCGTGTACCCCCATCGATTTCTCCCGAAAACAACCCGAGCACTGCACGGGTTCTAGGACACGCCCGTGTTCTTGCCCGTATCTACCTCAACACGCCTGGGCTCCAGGCCGTGTACACGGTCTCGAAACTCGACACTTCGTCGAGCTAAGATCGTCGACCTGATGACACGGCCTTAGACACGCCCGTGTCCTAGGCCGTGTGCCTTGTCTCGACACATCGTCGAGCGCAGTGTCGACTTCACGGGCTGAGTGTCGACAAGGGTCGACATGCCCTGCGACACGCCCGTGTCGCAGGCCGTGTGCCCTATCTCGACACAATGTCGAGCGAAATTCATCGACACCCTGGGCCGATCGTCGACACGGCCTTGACACGCCCTACAACACGCCCGTGTCGCAGGCCGTGTTCTCTGCTCGACGATCGTCGACTCCAAAATCGTCGACCTCTCGACCAACTCGACGACACAAGCCTGACACGCCCTCGGACACGCCCGTGTCCCAGGCCGTGTGCCTCCTGCCAGAACCCAAAAGTGGCCCAAAACGTCACCCGTCGCTCCTTTGCGTTTCGGGGCATTACAGAAGGGTTGGGTAGAGTGTTACCCAACGAATCAAAGGGAATGGTCTAGAGAGAATGACCTAGGAAAATTCATCGAGTATGGTGGAGAATTCGACGGGATTGAAGATGGATATTTCGGCCAAGGAAAATTCGTCGAATATCGCTAGGATATTCGATGAATTCAGAGAATAACACTTAGTCAGTTCGGCTAGATTGAAGGTAAATTCTGTAACACCCCCTATCCGTCGCATAACATATAGCAGTAGCTCCGGCCGGGGCCCGACGCCATATACCACAGACAGACCGGGTGGTTACTCAATGGAAACCATCCAACCAATCATAACGTCCTACACAGAGCATTCTAGCGGAAGCAGTTTATAAGTTGCAATTAAAGAACCCAGCACAAAGAGCACGAATGTCCACTAATACACCAAATAGGAATGTAGTACATACACAAGTACTGGCCTTAAGGCCTTACAAATGATTTACTTCAAATTACATGTTTTACAAACCACGGCACGCAGGCCGGTCATACATGAACAAAAGCAAGTAAACACTTCAATTAGGCCTTCAAGGGCCGGCTTCGCAATTTGGGCTTTAGCCCGCTATTTACTGCTTGGTCCGGCAGCACCTGCAAGCATAATCCACCGCATGGTGGTAAACAAAAGCAACGGTCAGCAATGCTGACCAAATTATAACGATCCCGCCCCCAACTCGGGGCGGCGATGCTCCTTCCCTGCACTTATTAGCATAACCAAGCAGTGTATAAATATTCATATCATTACAGGCGTAGGCTCACACGACCACACACCCCGTGCACTCAGGGAACATTCTCGGTGAACACAGTCAAAGCATGCCGACTCACCACCATCCCTTTGAACGAGCAAACAATGAGCAATTTGTCTTCCTGGCATGGGTCACGGTAATTAAAACCATAGACCGCCGAAGTCCCTCATCTATGCCAACGGCAAGTGCCACGTACCCTTAGGTCTCTTTAACCGAACGACATAGAACGGGTACGGTTCCATCTAACCCATTCTCACATCGCAACGTTAATTAAAAAGATATGCGCAGGTCAAACTTCTCCCGAGTCCCGTTTCCATCACAAAATCACATAACCCGGTTATGTTCAAGTTGGCTCTCATGCCTCCAAGTTGGCAAGATCACACATCTGCCCAGTTTTTCGGGTGCACCTTGGGTTAATCCCCAAGGCTCCCTATTGCAATCTACCACGTAGAAAACCCGAAAAACAAACAATCGTACGGAGTCTTCTCCGGCATTTATGCAATGCAACATCACTGATCCAGACCAACATGTCCGGATAGGCTTCACACATCATGCCTATGTCCGTTCTCGAATACGGACTCTAAACAATGGGGACTTTACATATCTACCCGAAGGAACGCCTCCAACTCACCGCAAACTCGCGAGAGCGGGCTTCCTATGCAAATAAGGAGAGCTTCACATGCTCAAGAAGAGAATCGTTACCCTAGCGTTCTTCCTTGGCGCCATGGAAATGTAAGCGGATGAAAAGCACCGCACTGTCTTTGCCTCCGTAGATCCGAAGTCGGCTCGCGATTTGGAGCTTCAAAGCTCCTCCAATGGCCGGATCTAAGCTTCTTCTTCCTCCTTTACTCTCCTCTCTCTCTTGACTTAGAAAGAGAACCACTCAAAAGAAATGAGGGTTTCAAGGGTCCAATCCCGTCTATATTCCATCAGGAACAACCCCCAGCCGTTGGATCCCGAATTAAAGAAACGAACGACCACGATCAAGATATCAAATGCTAAAACTGGGCCGAACACGGCCTGCGACACGCCCGTGTCCAGGGCCATGTCCCCCATTCACCGTCAAAATCGACGCGCCTGGAACAACACATGGGCATCCAACACGCCCGTGTTCGACCTGACACGCCCGTGTTCCAACTGACACGGCTGTGTGGTCGGTCATGTGCCCCCATCGACACAGCCCCGAAAACAACTCGAGAGTCATACGGGTATTGGACATGCCCGTGTCCATGCCCGTGTCACATCGAACACTCCTGGGCTTCAGGCCGCGTTCACAGTCTCGACACTTCGTCGAGCGAAGTTCATCGACCACACGACACGGCCTTGGACACGCTCGTGTCCCAGGCCGTGTACCTTGTCTCGACACATCGTCGAGCGAAAATCGTCGACTTCCCTGGCCGATCGTCGACACAGGCTCGACACGCCCCGAGACACGCCCGTGTCTCAGGCCGTGTGCCCTGTCTCGACACATCGTCGAGCCTGTGTCGGGGCGTTATAACTCTCCCCCTCTTAAAAGAATTTCATCCACGAAATTAAATAGAGGAAAGACAAGTACCAAAATTAAATTGTACCTGAGCGGAACTACTCCGGATATTCCTCAAGCATAGTCTGATCTCGCTCCCAAGAGAGCTCCTCACGACCACAATTGTCCCATCGGACCTTGACCATCCCGATCTCTTTATTGCGTAGCCGCTTGACTTCCGAATCCTCAATCTGCATGGGCTTGACTTTTGCCGTCAACCCACTATCAATCGGCACTTGATCAACCGCGATCACTTGCGAAGGCTCTTGCACTGCCTTCCGTAGCACCGAAATATGGAATACATCATGTAAACCACTAAGCTCCTCCGAAAGCTTCAACCGATAGGCTGCTTCACCAACCCGCTCTAGAACATCAAACGACCCAAGGTACCTCGCGCTTAGCTTTTTCAATCGCCGCACCGGTGAGACACCCTTGAACGGCTTGATCTTTAAGTACACCCATTCGCCCACAGCGAACTCCACGTTCCTGTACTTGGCATTATAGTACTTCGCCTGAAGGTTCGGAGCGATTAGCAACCTCTCACGAATGGTTCGCACCAATGAAGTAGCATCCTCCACTTCTAATCGCTTATACAACTTTGACTCACCCGTTTCTAACCAAGACAACGGCGTGCGACATTTTCTACCATAAATGGCCATGAAGGGCGCCATCTGAATACTCACCTGGTAGCTATTGTTTTATGCAAACTCCACCAAATAAAGGTGGTCTTCCAATTTCTTTCCAAAGTCCAAGACACACATGCGGAGCATGTCTTCCATAGTTCTATTGACCCTCTCGGTCTGCCCATCCGTTTGCGGATGAAAGGCTGTGCTGAATTTTAATTTTGTTCCCAACATTTGCTGCACTAGCCTCCAATCATTAGACGTGAACCGCCCATCTCGGTCACTCACGATGCTGCGGGGCGCACCGTGAAGTCGTACTATATTATCCACATATAGTTTTGCCAACTTCTCCACCGGATCATCCTTCCTATGCGGAATGAAATCCGTCACCTTCGTTAGCCGATCTACGACCACCCAAATGACGTCGTTCCCTTTTTGCGACCTTGGCAAACCGTGCACAAAGTCCATAGAGATGTCGTCGAATTTCCACTCCGGAATAGGCAAGGACTTCAGAAATCCTCCCGGCTTTTGGCATTCTGCCTTCACCAAGGTGCAAGTTTGGCACTTCGCCACATAGAATGCCACATCCTTCTTCAAACCCGGCCACCAAAACAGTTTCTTCACATCGCGGTACATCTTCATGATCCCCAGGTGAATCGAGTACTTGGTATGATGTGCCTCGTACAACAATTCCACCCGCAAATTGCCCACACTTGGGACGCACAGACGACCGTCTTTCCAAAGCAATCCATCCTCCACAACGAATTGGGAATTTGACCCATCTAGAGCCTCTACCATGAACTGCTTCATATGGACATCCATATCCAAAGCCTGTCGAATCCGATTAGCCAGGTCATATTGGACTTCAGTCCAATTCAGTACTTCTTCAGCACTTGATTGCTTATCCACACAAACAATCTCCAACGCCTCCAACTCCCGAACCAACCGCTCATCATGCACTGATAGCCAATTGGCTTGAGCTGGGGCCCAGCGACTCAACGCGTCCGCAACCGCATTATCTTTACCAGGCACATAGTGGATCTTGAATGTATAGTACCCCAGGAACTCCATCCATCTACGCTGCCGCATATTCAGATCTTTCTGATCAATCAAATACTTCAGGCTCTTGTGATCGGTGTAGATATCAATCTTCACACCATACAAATAGTGTCTCCACAGCTTCAAGGAAAAAATCACGGCCGCTAATTCCAAGTCATGGACTGGATAATTCCTCTCGTGCACTTTTAGCTGTTTCGGGCCATAAGCTATCACACTTCCATGTTGCAGTAGCACGCAACCCAAACCGCTACCCGAAGCATCACTATAAATCTCATAACCTTCGGTCCCACACGACGAACTCAGCACAGGCGCCGTAGTAAACCGACATTTCAACTCCTCAAACGCTCGCGCGCACTCCGGCATCCAAACGAACTTCTGCTCCTTCCTCGTTAAAGTAGTGAGAGGTAACGCTATCCGCGAGAAGTTCTCTACGAAACGCCTATAATAGCCGGCAAGCCCCAGAAAGCTCCGGACTTCCGCTACCGTAGAAAGCTCAGGTCACTCCCGTATTGCAACAATCTTCGCCGGATCCACTGCAATACTCTCCCCACTCACTATATGACCGAGGAGCGCCACTGAGGATAACCAAAACTCGCACTTCGCGAACTTGACACACAACTGATTCCTCCTTAGCGTCTCCAAAACCAAATGAAGATGCTTGAAGTGATCTTCCTCACTCTGCGAGTACACCAAAATATCATCGATGAAGACGTTCATAAAATGGTCCAAGTAATCCATGAAGGTCCTGTTCATTAAATCCATGAACACTGACGGCGCATTAGTCAGCCCAAACGGCGTGACCGTAAACTCGTAATGCCCGTATCTCGTACTGAACGCTGTCTTCGGGATATCACTCTCCCTTATTCACAGCTGATAGTACCCAGACTTGAGATCCAACTTCGAGTACACCGTCAATCCGACAACCTGATCAAAAAGATAATCGATCCGGGGGATCGGGTACTTGTTCTTTTCCGTTAACTTGTTGAGCTCCCGATAATCAATACATAGCCTCAAGCTTCTGTCTTTCTTCTTAACAAAGAGGACCGGCGCGCTCCAAGGCGAAGAACTTGGGTGCACATACCCTTGCTCCAACAACTCTTGCAGTTGAACCTTCAGCTCCTCCATTTCCTTAGGCGCTAGCCGATATGGAGATCATGACACAGGCTTTGCACCTGGCACTAACTCAATCGTGAAATCTATCTCCCGATGAGGCGGTGCTCCAGGAATATCTGCAGGGTACACATCAGGGTACTCAGCTACCACTGATATACTATCCAACACGGGCCTCGGCTTTGCAACCTCCACTAGTGTAAAAAACAGTTCTGCACCGGCACGAACCGCCTTCACCACCTGAAGAGCAGACATCAACGTCTTGCTCGACCCCTTCAAGCCCGTAAAAGTCGTCTCACGACTTGCTCCCAACTTGACTTCCTTCCGACTACAATCAATATAGGCTCGCTGCTCCGAGAGCCAGTCCATGCCAAATATAACGTCGAACTCCACCAACGGAAGTAACGACGCTTGCAAATCGAACTCCTGATTCCCAATGCGAATCTTAACACCGCAGATTCTATCTGCGCGCAACGAACACCCATTGGGCAACAACACATCCAACTTATCCTTCGCCAACGAAGAAGGGACTCCGATGCGTGATATAAATCCTTCGGACAAGAAGGAGTGTGAAGCTCCTGTATCGAAGAGTGCTCATGCCGAATTTTCACAAATCTAAAAAAATCCTAAACAAGCAGTGGTAAGGTAACATGTGCATAAAAAGTATTTAAAGAAATTAACTTGCTATAAATTAAACCGTACCTGTCACCACATCTGCCTGTTTGATGACCTCCTGTTGGCCAAGATTATACACCCTCGGTTGAGCCGGAGCATAATGGGACGCGGTCGACTCCACCGCCTTGCGCTTCTCTTCGTAAGTTGCTCCCGGATTCCTTTCAGACTTGGGTCGTACGCTCCAACAGTCACGGGAAAGTGTCCCGACTTTCCAAAAGTAAAACATGCACCCGGGGTTCGACCCGTAGTCGCCCCAGAAGCACCAGAAGAGAGAGCTGGACCCGAAGTCCTATGCTTCTTGAAGAATCTTTGATAGCCGGACTTTGAAGTAGTCGGCACTTTGAACCCAGACTTCTTATCACCAACACTCTTCTTCGCTTGAACATTCTTCATGTCCTTCTCCAAGGACCGGGCCGTGTTGACCAAGGTCAAGAAACCCTGCGACATCGGCCCCGAGAGTAGTAACCTCAACTCATCTCTCAACCCTTCGTAGAATCAATTCGTCTTGTGCTCCTCATCCGCGATGGTGGAGCTAGCATATCGACTCAAATGAGTAAACTCATGGAGATATTCATCCACGCTACTGTCCCCTTGTACCAACTTCAGGAACTCGTTGTCCATCGAAATCCTCTGAGTAGAAGGGAGCTACCTTGCCAAGAACAGTCCCGAGAACTCTTCCATCGGGACGTCTGTAAGTTGTCTACCTCTCAAATGATGCAGCTCCAAACCTTCCCACCACAATCTCACTTCACCGTCCAAAAGGAACGTAGCAATGGTGGTCATTTGCCACTCCTCCGTCTCCGTTGCTGTCATGACTCTCTTCACCCTAGAGAGCCAGTCTTCAGCTTGAGATGGGGTTCCCAACCCCGAGAATACCAGAGGATTAAAGCTCATGACATGTCTGAGCTGTCTCTCGGTTGCCCTCCTTGGCACCAACGGCTCCACTACTACCTGCTCCACTGTAGGAGAGGGCTGCTGCATTTGCCTTGCAGGCTACGCATTCATCATGGCCAACACTGCTTCGGCCACCAATCGTATGGTCTCAGCCGATAGAGGTGTTGCAGGAGCAATATCTGGTGCATTGCTAGCCTCAGAAACTCGACGTTCCGACGGCCCAGCACCACTTCTGGTCACCTATAGTGGTAGAAAACACCGTTAAACGATCAAACAAAATTGCAAAAGCAATTATAGGAACGCGTAGTTTTCTCAAACACGTGTATTTTCATTCCTAAGTGGACATTCATGGGTTCTTTTACTGTTATAACGATGATGCACACACATGTGCTCACCACCCCTTAAAAAGAATTCGTCCACAAATTCATCTTAAGCCTGACCGAAACCAGTAGTCTGATAGCAAATTGTAACACCCCCTATCCGTCGCATAGCATATAGCAGTAGGTCCGGCCGGGTCTCGACGCCATATACCACAGACAGACCGGGTGGTTATTCAATGGAAACCATCCAACCAATCATAACGTCCTACACAGAGCATTGTAGCAGAAGCAGTTTATAAGTTGCAATTAAAGAACCCAGCACAAAGAGCACGAATGTCCACTAATACACCAAATAGGAATGTAGTACATACACAAGTACTGGCCTTAAGGCCTTACAAATGGTTTACTTCAAATTACATGTTTTACAAACCACGACACGCAGGCCGGTCATACATGAACAAAAGCAAGTAAACACTTCAATTAGGCCTTCAAGGGCCGGCTTCGCAATTTGGGCTTTAGCCCGCTATTGACCGCTTGGTCTGGCAGCACCTGCAAGCACAATCCACCGCTTGGTGGGAAACAAAAGCAACGGTCAGCAATGCTGACCAAATTATAACGATCCCGCCCCCAACTCGGCGCGGAGATGCTCCTTCCCTGCACTTATTAGCATAACCAAGCAGTGTATAAATATTCATATCATCACAGGCGTAGGCTCACACGACCACACACCCCGTGCACTCAGGGCACATTCTTGGTGAACACAGTCAAAGCCTGCCGACTCACCACCGTCCCTTTGGACGGCCAAACAATGAACAATTTGTCTTCCCGGCATGGGTCACGGTAATTAAAACCATAGACCACCGAAGACCCTCATCTATGCCAACGGCAAGTGCCACGTACCCTTAGGTCTCTTTAACCGAACGACATAGAATGGGTACGGTTCCATCTAACCCGTGCTCACATCGCAACGTTAATTAAAAACATATGCGCAGGTCAAACTTCTCCCGAGTCCCGTTTCCATCACAAAATCACATAACCCGGTTATGTTCAAGTTGGCTCTCAGGCCTCCTAGTTGGCAAGATCACGCATCTGCCCAGTTTTCTGGGTGCACCTTTGGGTTAATCCCCAAGGCTCCCTATTGCAATCTACCACGTAGAAAACCCGAAAAACAAACAATCGCACGGAGTCTTCTCCGGCATTAATGCAATGCAACATCACCGATCCAGACCAACATGTCCGGATAGGCTTCACACATCAGGCCTATGTCCGTTCTCGAATACATACTCTAAACAACGGGGAATTTACATATCTACCCGAAGGAATGCCTCCAACTCACCGCAAACTCGCGAGAGCGGGCTTCCTATGCAAAGAAGGTGAGCTTCACATGCTCAAGAAGAGAATCGTTACCCTAGCATTCTTCCTCGACTCCATGGAAATGTAAGCGGATGAAAAGCACCGCACTCTCTTTACCTCCGTAGATCCGAAGTCGGCTCGCGATTTGGAGCTTCGAAGCTCCTCCAATGGTCGGATCTAAGCTTCTTCTTCCTCCTTTGCTCTCCTCACTCTCTTGACTTAGAAAGAGAACCACTCAAAAGAAATGAGAGTTTCAAGGGTCCAATCCCGTGTATATCCCATCAGGAACAACCCCCAGTCGTTGGATCCCAAATTAAAGAAACGAACGGCCACGATCCAGATCTCAAATGCTAAAACTGGGCCGAACACGGCCTGCGACACGCCCGTGTCCAGGGCTGTGTCCCCCATTCGCCGTCAAAATCAACGCGCCTGGAACAACACACGGGCATCCAACACGCCCGTGTTTGACCTGACACGCCCGTGTTCCAACAATCATGGCCGTGTGGTCGGCCGTGTGCCCCCATCGACACAGCCCCGAAAACAACCCGAGAGTCACACGGGTATTGGACATGCCCGTGTCCACGCCCGTGTCACACCGAACACGCCTGAGCTTCAGGCCGTATTCACAGTCCCGACACTTCGTCGAGCGAAGTTCGTCGACCACACGACACAGCCTTGGACACGCCCGTGTACCAGACCGTGTGCCTTGTCTCGACACATCGTCGAGCGAAAATCGTCGACTTCCCTGGCCGATCGTCGACACGGGCTCGACACGCCCTGAGACACGCCCGTGTCTCAGGCCGTGTGCCCTGTCTCGACACATCGTCGAGCGAAAAACGCCGACCTCGCGGCCAAATCGTCAACTCAAGCCTGACACGCCCTGGGACACGCCCATGTCCCAGGCCGTGTGCCCCCTGCCAAATTCCAGATTTGGCCCAAAATGCCTCCCGTCACTCTTTTGAGTTTCGGGGCGTTACAACTCTCCCCCTCTTAAAAGAATTTCGTCCACGAAATTAAATAGAGGAAAGACAAGTACCAAAATTAAATTGTACCTGAGCGGAACAACTCCGGATATTCGTCAAGCATAGTATGCTCTCGCTCCCAAGAGAGCTCCTCATGACCGCAATTGTCCCATCGGACCTTGACCATCCTGATCTCTTTATTGCGTAGCCGCTTGACTTCCGAATCCTCAATCTGCACGGGCTTGACTTTTGTCGTCAACCCACTATCAATCGGCACTTGATCAACCGCGATCACTTGCGAAGGCTCTTGCACCGCCTTCCGTAGCACCGAAATATGGAATACATCATGTAAACCACTAAGCTCCTCTGAAAGCTTCAACCAATAGGCTGCTTCACCAACCCGCTCTAGAACCTCAAACGGCCCAAGGTACCTCGGGCTTAGCTTTTTCAATCGCCGCACTCACGAGACACCCTTGAACGACTTGATCTTTAAGTACACCCATTCGCCCACAACGAACTCCACGTTCGTGTGCTTGGCATTATAGTACTTCGTCTGAAGGTCCTGAGCGATTAGCAACCCCTCCCGAATGGTTCGCACCAACGAAGTAGCATCCTCCACTTCTAATCGCTTATACAACTTTGACTCACCCGTTTCTAACCAAGACAACGACGTGCAACATTTTCTACCATAAAGGGCCTTGAAGGGAGTCATTTGAATACTCTCCTGGTAGCTATTGTTGTATGCAAACTCCACCAAATAAAGGTGGTTTTCCCATTGCTTTCCAAAGTCCAAGACACACATGCGGAGCATGTCTTCCATAGTTCTATTGACCCTCTCGGCCTGCCCATCCATTTGCGGATGAAAGGCTGTGCTGAATTTTAATTTTGTTCCCAACATTTGCTGCACTAGCCTCCAATCATTGGACGTGAACCGCCCATCTCGGTCACTCACGATGCTGCGGGGCACACCATGAAGCCATACTGAAAGGGGAAACTAGATCTGATATACTCTAGAGGGGGGTGAATAGAGTATATGGTGCTTTTTAAAACAGAAAGAAAATCTTTTGCAAGGCTTTACAACAATTGTTGTAATGAATGTGAGTAGGGAAGCAGAAATAAAATAAACCACAAAACTAAGCTATGCACAAAAGAATCTAGTCCAGAAACAAAAGAAAAACATGCACAACCAGAAGACACAAGGAAATATAGTGGTTCCCCAACTTGGGTACATCCACTCTTCTACCACCCTAGGTAGGAATCCACTGCAGGATGAGTTGATCAGGTGTCCTGGGCACCAATGAGCTTTTGATAAGGTGCTCAAAAACCAAATCAGATTTTTTGATCAGGTGTCTTGCCACCAATGAGCTTTTGACAAGGTGCTCAAAAACCAACTTCAAACTTTTGAAGGGAGTTTGAAAAACCCTTTACAGAATGGGGGTGAGAGATTGATGGCAGTCTTCTCTTTCTCAAGCAACTGAGAAGACTATGTGGATTCAGTGATGTTGTCAAAGCTCCCCCTGAGTCCTTGAAGTCTTCAGGAAGATGAGCTTTGCTGAGGGTGATAGGCCTTCAAAGATAGATCTCCAGCAAAGGATGATTTCAGCAAGCTGAAATATTGAGTGTCTGGAGTCTTGAAGTGATGTTGGCCTTGAACACTTGAGAGCTGAAGAGATCTTAAGATTTGAAAGCTTGATCTCTTGATGAGTGTTCTTCTGAATTCTTGTTGACAGAAAATTTTTCAGAGTCTCTGTATATTGAGAGATGTCTTGTTCTTGTCAATCTCTCTTCACTGTTCTTGATTCAAAAAAAAAACATTCTCTCTTTTATTCTCTGAATCTCAATAGGAAAATTGCTCTGTCAAAGATAGCCGTTGGTCTGAATTAATTACAGCCTTAATTGCATAAAAAGTTCTGAAGGAAAGTCCACTGATATATTCCTTGAAAAATCCCTTGAAACTTGCTCCAGAATTAAATGAAAACGGCTGGCAGATCTTCTGACTTAAATGCAGAATAACTTCTATCTTGATTTGAATTTGAATTCTGAAGATCAACTGAAATCGTCGAACTGAGCTCTGCTATCGTCGAGCTGAGCTCAGCGAACTGGAAAAAGCAAGCAGCAAAGAAATCGTCGATCTGAGCTCAAAGATCGTCGAACTGAGCTCAGAGATAAAGATCCAGTACAGAGCCAAAATCGTCGACCTGAGCTCAGCGATCGTCGAATGGAGTTCGACGATATTGAGAAGTTGAGCTCAGCGATCGTCGACCAGAGCTCGACGATATTGAGAGGCTTGAGCTCAGCGATCGTCGAATGGAGCTCGACGATCTGCCAAAGTTGAGCTAGACGATCGTCGACCGGAGTTCGACGAAACGTCGTGCTGAGCTCGACGATTTGGACTTAGTCTCCAGAAAAACTTGGGTCTTCAGAGCAGCTTTCAAACCTAGACTCCTGATCCCTTAGACTCAATTCTAATTGACCTATAATCTATACAGAAGGTCAAAACATAGAATCCTAGAGACATAATGATCCTGACCCAAATTAGTAATAGGGTGTTCCAACAATCTCCCCCTATTTGGGTTAGGAAAACTATTTACAGACATTGAAAAACAAACAACATCAGACAGAAAAACATAACAACAACAAGACACAGAGCAGAACCATCACAGAGATATATTATATATGTGATATCCAGATAGCAGTTAGAAGAACCAAAAGTTGTCACCTTACAGAGTTATTCCTTTTCTTTGCCTTTTACCATTTTAATTTCCCTGTTAGGATTTAATGCTTGTTGTTTTGATCTGGTATCATCAGCTGCACCCAAATAAATTTGCTTTGAAGCCCTGGGAACCACTGCAGCTGGATGCAACTCCATGTACCTGTCTGCATCAAAAAACTTACTGGAAGCATATCTTTCTAACTCTTTTTGCCTCTGCTCTGACATGGTGGATATGTTGGAGGTGTCTAGCCCTTGTTCCTTTGCTTTCTTTATCTGATCTAAGGCAGCCAGTTCTTTCATCCTTGCAGTCCAAGCCATAGGATTTTTCTCAGGATCCTCAAATGGAACAGGTGGCTCATACCTGTTGGAAGTAGTTTCTTGAGGTGTCCTGGCAGTCACATTTTCTCTAAGCTTATAAGGGAATGGACCTGAAGATGTATCAGAAGAAACATGTCCACCCCTGGAATAAGGATGCTGCCTGGAGTGTCCTTTGGAGTAAACCTGAGTTTCTCTTTGGTTTCCCCTATATCCTCCCCTTCTAGAGTAGGACCCCCTAGATTGGCTTTCCCTTTGATATGTTCTTGCATGAGGCTGGTAGGGAGCCTGGCTTCTAGCAGGGCCTGATCTTGCAGAGCTGCCACCTGCACCTGCATCAGGTGGAGGTGGTGGAGGAGGATGAGGGTGCTTGGACTGGGAAGAATCTTTATCAAACTTCCTCTTCTTCTTCATTGCCTTTAACTGGTTCCTGGAGAATTGCATCCAATGCTCAGAGATTGGGCAATTGTGCAGAATATAATATGGAACATCATTATCATCTCTGACTTTGGCAGGAGGAACTCTCTTCAAGGCCTTACTTCTTGCCTTTCTTTTCCTTGCAATTGTGGCAGATGAGTCATCAGAAGCAGTAGCATAATCCTCAGATTCAGAGCTTTGTTCATCATACAGTGCATCAAGCTTCTTCATCAAATCCTCTTTTAACTGGACAGCAGCTGATGGGGCAGAAGATACAGAAACAGGAGGAGCAACAGGAGCAGCAGCAGATGTTACAACAATTACAGGAGCAGCAGCAGCTTCAGAGATAATCACTTCTACAGCAGTGGCAACTTTAGAGATAGCAACTTCAACAGCAGGCTCAACATCAACAGCCTCTGTCATCAGAAAATCCTGTGAGAAGGGCTCAACAGCAGCAATTGAAACAGTTTCTTCCTCAGTAGCAACAGCAATTCCAGAGGTAGACACAGCATTGTCTACAGCAGCAGCAGCATCAGCATCATCATAAGCAGCAGTCACTGACTGAATAAAATCAGAGAGGATTCTGGGGTCACAGCAGGAGAAGGGCACTAGAGCCCTGGTCAAGTCTTCTGACTGGGCAGCAAGAACCTCTGGGGGCTGGACAGTATAGACTTCTGGAAGGCAGCTGAAGTAAGCAGGGTCAAAGGTAGACAGCAAAGACCTTAGGTCTATTGCAAGTACTGGAATGGCAGCAGCAGCAGACACAGAACCAGTGGCAGTAGCAGTAGCAGAAGCAGCAGCAGCATCAGAAACACCAGCAGGAGGAGCAGCAGCAGCAACAGCAGCCTGGAAGCTGGCTTCATAGGGCATCTCCCCCTGCCTGGATGCAGAAACCTGTGCATCAAGGCACACTGCTGGGGGTGCTGCTATGGGGGTAAGGAAAGAGGACAGCCTGGCAGAGAGAGCTGCCACTGATTGTTGCAGAGGAGCTAAGGAGGCCTCCATGAGAAGGGAGAGTCTAGGAGCAAGGAGCTCATACAACAGATCAGCAAGGGCTGGGAGATCTACATGCTCAAGGGGAGCAGAGGTAGAGGGTACAGGGATGGCTGAGGGAGCTGGAGGAGGAGGGCTGAAGGGTGGAAGGGATGGCTCAGGAGAGGGTATGGTAGAGATGGAGGGTACATGAATGGAAATGGAGGGAGTGAAGGTGGGTTGATCAATAAGTTGATGGAGAAGGTCTTGGAAAGTTGTTGAGGTGGTGGGGAAATCTGGAGGAGAGGAGGGGGAATCATCCATGTAGGATTCATCCAAGAGAGTGAAGGATGGAATGAATGTAGAGGAGGGGACATCTGGAGGTGGATAGGAGAAAAGGGGATGGAAGTGGTCTGCTGGAGGAGATGAAATTGTTGCTGGGGATGGAATTGAGGTTGGAGATGGGCTGGAAATGGTAATGGTGGAGGTTGCTGGAGAGGTGGATGGAGCTGGAGGAGGGGAAGCAGCAGCACTGGCAGCAGGCAGGTCTTCTGCAGGGGCAGAGACCTGGGGTGGAGTGACTCTAAGAGTCCTGGTGCCTGAAGGGCCAGAAGAGGAGGGCCTGCTGGGCTTGGAGATTTGCCTGTCCCATTTGCCAAAAAGGGCACAGGTGAGTCTCTTGGAGGCATTGATGTGCACTCCAGAGGAGACTAGCAGTGCAGGGCACTTAGTCTGGAGGAATATTCCCAGAATTCTTCCAAAGTTGACAAAGGTCTTGTTGATCTTTTTCTTCAACAGATCAAAGAACACTTCTCCCCAGTTCAAGCTTTTTCTATCTACCAGAGCTCCCATAAGGCAGAGCTGGAATCTGGAGATAGTATCATGAGCAGAATGCTTGGCCAAAAGGACCTTGCCTACAACATCAGCCATAAACCTGTATTCCACAGACAGGTTTCTCTTAAACAGTTTGCTAGGGTTCCCCTCAGGATGACCCATCCTGGCAAGAACATCAGCAAACTCTTCTCCAGAAAGGTCAGCAGAGTCTTCACCGTTCCTGAAGCCAAATACCTCTTTGAGTACTGCTGAAGTCAGAGGTACCTGGGTGCCACCAATGGAGCCAACTATGGTGTTGTTGTCCAGGTTGTGGGCAGTATATACCCATTCTTTAATTTCATCAGATGCTAGTTTGATTCTGGTGGACATCAAGGCAGTTAATTGCTGATCTTTGAATAAGTTGAGAATATCTTGGAAGATTTGATCTGTGGTGTTGAAGGAATCGAAATCGATGTCAAAGCCGGCATCAAATTTCATTGCAGAGAGTACAGCAACTGAAACGGCCATGGTACCTGCAAAAAATCAACAAACAAAACGACCAAGTGTAGAACTGTTTGGAGGGAAGAAAAGTTTGCAGAGAAATTGAAAGCGCAAGAGAGAACGACGGCGAAAAAAGAGTTTTATATTAGGGTTCGACGCAGAAAAGGAAAGATCGTTGAACTCAGTTCGACGATCGAGGCTCCTAAAGGAATCTGAAGAGACTCCAAAATCGTCGATCTCCGTTCGACGATCTGGAAAGGCGTCGAGCTCCGTTCGACGATCGTTCAGTGAACAAAATCGTCGAGCGCCGTTCGACGAACGTTGACCAGAGGAGATAGTCCATACTATCAGAGGGGCGCTGAACTCAGTTCGACGATTCTGGAAATCGTCGAACTCCGTTCGACGATCTTTGGGGAAATCGTCGAGCGCAGTTCAGAGATCAGAGAATTTTAGATACTAAGAAAAATCAGAAATTTTGCCTAGTCTTGGTCAATTTTAGCTTTCAAAATCTTGGGTTTTATTTGAGACTTCCTCCATCTAGCATGCCTAACTGATTTAGGAAGAAAGTATGTTTCTTTTCATCCAAAGGCTTGGTGAAAATATCTCCCCTTTGTAAATCAGTTGGAATATACTGCAATTCAATTTTATTCTTCTCAACATTATCCCTTAAGAAATGATGCCTAATTTCTATATGTTTTGTCCTACTATGGAGGACTGGATTTTGAGCTATGGAGATAGCACTTGTATTGTCACAAAATATTTTTGACTTCTCTAAGTTGTAACCATAGTCTAGGAGTTGATTTTGAATCCACAATATTTGTGAACAACAACTGCCTGCAGCCATGTATTCAGCTTCAGCAGTTGAAGTTGACACAGATGTTTGTTTCTTGCAAAACCAGGAGACAAGTCTATCACCAAGGAACTGACAAGTTCCACTGGTGCTTTTCCTGTCAATTCTGCATCCAGCATAATCAGCATCAGAGAATCCAGTTAACTCAAATGCTGAATCTTTTGGATACCAGAGTCCTAGATTTGGACAACTTTTAACATACCTGAGAATCCTCTTTACTAATGTGAGGTGTGACTCTCTAGGGCTAACTTGGAATCTAGCACATATACATGTAGCAAACATTATATCTGGTCTACTAGCTGTAAGGTACAGTAAAGAGCCAATCATTGCTCTATATGTTGTCTGATCAACAGGTTTCCCATGTTCATCAGCATCCAATACAGCATTGGTAGGCATGGGTGTTTTCATGCAAGATGCCTCAGACATGCCAAATTTCTTAACCAGTTCATTAGCATATTTGGTTTGAGAAATAAAGATGCCCTCAGCATGTTGTTTGACTTGCAATCCTAGGAAGAAGGATAGCTCACCCATGCTACTCATCTCAAATTTAGAGTGCATTAGGTTGGAAAACCTTCTGCATAGTTTTGAGTCGGTAGAACCAAAAATGATATCGTCTACATAAATTTGTACTAGTAGGGTATGGGACTTATGGGTTCTAATGAAAAGAGTTTGGTCTACTCTACCCCTTATAAAATCATTTTTCAAGAGAAAGCATGCTAGGGTCTCATACCATGCTCTGGGAGCTTGCTTGAGACCATATAATGCTTTATTCAATTTAAAAACAAAATCAGGATGAGTTGGAGAGATAAAACCTGGAGGTTGTCTGACATAGACTTCCTCTTTGATGTCTCCATTTAAGAAGGCACTCTTGACATCCATTTGATAAACTTTGAAGCCTTTGTGAGCTGCATAAGCTAAGAAAATCCTGATGGCTTCTAATCTTGCAACAGGTGCAAAGGTCTGGTCGTAGTCAATTCCTTCTTCTTGAGAATATCCTTGGGCAACTAGCCTTGCCTTGTTCCTTACTATTACTCCTTGATCATCCAGTTTGTTTCTGAATACCCATTTTGTTCCAACAATGGAATGATCCTTAGGCTTTGGCACTAGTTCCCATACTTTGTTCCTCTCAAATTGATGCAGCTCCTCTTGCATGGCAATGATCCAGTGTGGATCTTGCTCTGCATCTTGAATGGACTGAGGTTCAATTTGAGAAAGGAAGCAGGTGTGCAACAGGTTTTGGTTGACCTGATTTCTGGTTTGCACACCAGCTGAGAGTTCTCCAATTATTTGGGTAATTGGATGGTCTCTGGATGTTACTAAGTCAACAGGGGTTGTTGATTGTTCATCAACCTGTATTGTTGTTTCCTCTTGTGGTACAACAACTGGCTCTTCAAGCTGAGCTTCAATATGTTGAGCATTGCTTTCATCTTCACTGCTTTCATCCTCTTGAGCAACCTGTAGCTTGTTCATATCTTCAACTAGAGAGTGTTCCTGCAAAGGTTCTATGGTAGAAGAAATCTTCTCCTTGAAAGACATGTTAGTTTCATCAAAAGAGACATGAACAGATTCCTCAATTTTCAATGATGATTTATTATAAACCCTATATGCCTTACTGATCATGGAGTATCCCAGAAACACTCCTTCATCAGCTTTGGCTTGAAATTTTGCTAGATGTTTCTTATCATTATTGTGAATATAACAAATGCAACCAAAAATTTTGAAATAGTCAACTTTAGGTTTCTTCCCTTTGAGTAATTCATAGGGAGTCTTTCCCTTCAGTTTATGTATCAGACTCCTGTTCAGCACATAGTTGGAGGTGTTTACTGCCTCTGCCCAAAAGGATAGAGGTAGATGAGCATCTGACAACAATGTGGTGGCAGATTCAATAAGGGTTCTATTTTTCCTTTCAGCTACCCCATTTTGTTGAGGAGTTCTAGGAGCTGAGAAAGTGTGCCTGATCCCTTCACTCTGACAGAACTCTTGCATAAGAAGAGAATCAAACTATGTCCCATGATCACTTCTGATCAGGGCAATGTGAGTATTGAACTCAATCGTTACACATTTGAGAAACTCTGTCAGACACTTAAAGTTATCAGACTTCTTCCTTAGAAAGAACACCCAAGTGAATCTGGAGAAGTCATCTACAATCACTAAAGTGTAGGATTTCCCTCCTAGGCTTTGTACTGTGATGGGTCCAAATAGATCCATGTGTAACAGATACAATATCCTAGGTGAATCACTCTTATTAAGTGACTTAAAGCTGTTTTTAGTTTGCTTGCCTAATTGACAAGCCTTGCAAAGTCCTTCCTTCTTGTAGGGGCCAGAAGGTAGTCCTCTAACAAGGTTGTCCTTAGATAGCCTAGCAATAGTTCTAAGGTTTAGGTGTCCTAATCTCTTATGTCATAAAACATTTGGTCTATAAACTGAATTGAATAAGCAGATGTCTACAGTAGTTGAAAGAAAATCTACTAAGTAGATGTTACCTTTCCTTTTACCTGTTAACACAGTTGTGTTGTCCTCTGATTTGATTTTGCATGAAGTTTTGCTGAAGTTCACTTGGTAGCCTTCATCACACAGCTGACTGATGCTGATTAGGTTGTGCTTCAGTCCTTCCACATATGCTACCTTCTTGAAGGTTACAGAACCAATCTGGACTGCTCCATATCCTTTAGTTTGTCCAAAGTTGGAATCACCAAAGATAACTTTGGGTCCAAGCTTGGCTTTAAAGGAATTGAGGTTGTCCTTGTTCCCTGTCATGTGCTTGGAGCACCCACTATCCAAATACCATTGCTGGTTAGATGTTGGATAGGTCTTCATCTGCACATAGAGCAATTCACTTGTTTTTGACCGAGTTTACCTTGGGCCTAGGTTGATAACCTTTAAACTCAGAAATAAAAGATATCCCTGGCTGACTCTTATATCCTTCAGGATGATATCTCCTTGGAGGTAAAATCCATTCAGTATAAGGGTTAAATGTTTGGGATGAAGAACCCTCAGGATTCAATTTTGACTTGCCCTTGAAAATTTTTCCACTGCTCTGACCCCTGTTCGACGATCTTGGAGCTGAGTTCGACGATCTTGGGTCAGATCGTCGAGCTCCGTTCGACGGTCGACTATGGCTGAGGTCAGGTATATGGGATCGTCGAGCAGCGTTCGACGATCTTGGCTGAGATCGTCGACCTGCGTTCGACGATATTTCCTGAGATCGTCGAGCTGCGTTCGGCGATCGTCGAGCTTCATTCGGCGATCGTCGATCTCCGTTCGACGATTTGTGCTGGACTTTAGTTTTCTGAGGCAGATCAGAATTCTTCCTGGCAACCTCTACAACTCCCTTTCCCTTGTCAGAAATGAACTTGATAGGGGTTGTTAGAACAATAGGTTGGCTGGATGAGGCACCCAAGCCCAGTGTACTGTTGAATCTTGAGTTCACTGTGCTTGTGATGTCCATCAACTTGATGCTTCTCCCATTGAGAGATTCTTCAAGCTTCTTGGCCTCAAAGAGCTCACTCTTCAGTGAAGCTATCTGTTCCCTATAGTTCTCCAACTCCTGAGAGAGTTTGAGGTTTTCTGATTTTAAATCACTTTGTTCAGATAATTGATTTCTGAGAGAGATGATCTCTTTCTCAGACTTTAGCAGATCTAAACATAGTGCTTTAAATTCAAGCTTAAAATCTTCTGAGGTAAAATCAAAAGAGCTGATTACCTGATCTTCTTCTGGTTGAGTCTCTGAGTCTGACTCTGACTCCTCTTCTTCTGAGCTGTTCTGTGAGGCATTGATTGCCATCATGCAAAACTCCTTTTCCTCTGCATCATCCTCATCATCACTTGAGCTGGAAGAGGTCTCTGACTCTTCTTCAGTCTCACTCCAGGATTCAGCAACAAATCCTTTCCTTGTGTGCTTATTTTTGCTGGTGGAAGGTTTGTTGTTTCCATGCCTTTTGGAGTCCTTCTCCTTTCTTCTTTCTTTTCTTTCCCTTCTGTCCTTGTTCTTATTCTCTGGACAGTCAGGAACTATATGCCCTGGTTTCCTGCAACCAAAGCAGATGATATCTTTGTTATTGCCAATGGACTTGTCATATCTTGGCTTGTCTTGCTCCTTGTATGATCTTCTTCTGAGGTCCTTCCTGGCCATCTTATAGAATCTTTTGGCCAATAGGCTGAGAAGTTCATCATTGCTTGTGGCCTTTTCTTCAGGCAGATCCTCAGCTGCCTTGAATGCAATAGTCTTCTCCTTTCTTGTGGCTGGAGAAGCAGCCTTCTGTTCTTCTTCTCTATTCTTGATGAGTAGCTCATAAGATTTGAGCTTTCCCAACAAGGCTTCAGTGGTAATCTCATTTAGGCTTCTGGCATCTTTAATTGGCCAGATTCTTGAATCCCAAGTGCTGGGGAAGCACATTAGGATCTTGTCATTGAGTTCTGTCAGTGAGATTTCTTTATCTAATGTTCTCAGTTCACTGACAATTAGACTCAATCTATTGTACATGTCTCCCACTGACTCAGTTTCTCCCTTCTTGAAGTTCTCATATTGGGAGATGAGATGAGATCTTCTGTCCTTTCTCTCATCAGCTGAGCCAGAGACAATTTCTGAGAGCTTGTCCCAGATCTCCTTGGCTGAATTACATTCAGCTACCTTCTGAAAAATGTCATCTGACATTGTCTGAGCTAGAATGTTCATTGCCTTGGCATCAGCTACTTTCCATCTTTTAATGTCAGCATCTGTTCCTGATGGAGGTGGAACAGCACTTGTGCTTGTGCTCTCTGGAGGTCTTGGGCACACTGTCAAAACAGAATTAAAAATATCTTCGTCAATTGAATTCATGTAGAGTTTAATCCTTGCCTTCCAAAGTGCAAACTTTGATAGATTGCACACTGGAGGTCTGGTGCTAGCATAATCTTTGTTCTGGGCCATGGTTTGTGCAAGCTAACAAAAAAAAAGGAAACAAAAGAAGGATCTAGTTTGGGATCTTTGGGGTTCAGGTGTTAGCCTGTACAACCAAACAGATATGGTATGTTTAACCAACCTGGCTCTGATACCAATTGAAAGGGGAAACTAGATCTGATATACTCTAGAGGGGGGTGAATAGAGTATATGGTGCTTTTTAAAACACAAAGAAAATCTTTTGCAAGGCTTTACAATAATTGTTGTAATGAATGTGAGCAGGGAAGCAGAAATAAAATAAACCACAAAACTAAGCTATGCACAAAAGAATCTAGTCCAGAAACAAAAGAAAAAACATGCACAACCAGAAGACACAAGGAAATATAGTGGTTCCCCAACTTGGGTACATCCACTCTTCTACCACCCTAGGTAGGAATCCACTGCAGGATGAGTTGATCAGGTGTCCTGGGCACCAATGAGCTTTTGATAAGGTGCTCAAAAACCAAATCAGATTTTTTGATCAGGTGTCTTGCCACCAATGAGCTTTTGACAAGGTGCTCAAAAACCAACTTCAAACTTTTGAAGGGAGTTTGAAAAACCCTTTACAGAATGGGGGTGAGAGAGTGATGGCAGTCTTCTCTTTCTCAAGCAACTGAGAAGACTATGTGGATTCAGTGATGTTGTCAAAGCTCCCCCTGAGTCCTTGAAGTCTTCAGGAAGATGAGCTTTGCTGAGGGTGATAGACCTTCAAAGATAGATCTCCAGCAAAGGATGATTTCAGCAAGCTGAAATATTGAGTGTCTGGAGTCTTGAAGTGATGTTGGCCTTGAACACTTGAGAGCTGAAGAGATCTTAAGATTTGAAAGCTTGATCTCTTGATGAGTGTTCTTCTGAATTCTTGTTGACAGAAAATTTTTCAGAGTCTCTGTATATTGAGAGATGTCCTGTTCTTGTCAATCTCTCTTCACTGTTCTTGATTCAAAAAAAAAAACATTCTCTCTTTTATTCTCTGAATCTCAATAGGAAAATTGCTCTGTCAAAGATAGCCGTTGGTCTGAATTAATTAGAGCCTTAATTGCATAAAAAGTTCTGAAGGAAAGTCCACTGATATATTCCTTGAAAAATCCCTTGAAACTTGCTCCAGAATTAAATGAAAACGGCTGGCAGATCTTCTGACTTAAATGCAGAATAACTTCTATCTTGATTTGAATTTGAATTCTGAAGATCAACTGAAATCGTCGAACTGAGCTCTGCTATCGTCGAGCTGAGCTCAGCGAACTGGAAAAAGCAAGCAGCAAAGAAATCGTCGATCTGAGCTCAAAGATCGTCGAACTGAGCTCAGAGATAAAGATCCAGTACAGAGCCAAAATCGTCGACCTGAGCTCAGCGATCGTCGAATGGAGTTCGACGATATTGAGAAGTTGAGCTCAGCGATCGTCGACCAGAGCTCGACGATATTGAGAGGCTTGAGCTCAGCGATCGTCGAATGGAGCTCGACGATCTGCCAAAGTTGAGCTAGACGATCGTCGATCGGAGTTCGACGAAACGTCGTGCTGAGCTCGACGATTTGTACTTAGTCTCCAGAAAAACTTGGGTCTTCAGAGCAGCTTTCAAACCTAGACTCCTGATCCCTTAGACTCAATTCTAATTGACCTATAATCTATACAGAAGGTCAAAACATAGAATCTTAGAGACATAGTGATCCTGACCCAAATTAATAACAGGGTGTTCCAACACATACAATATTATCCACATATAGTTTTGCCAACTTCTCCACCGGATCATCCTTCCTATGCGGAATGAAATGCGACACCTTCGTTAGCCGATCTACGACCACCCAAATGGCGTCGTTCCCTTTTTGCGACCTTGGCAAACCGTGCACAAAGTCCATAGAGATGTCGTCGAATTTCCACTCCGGAATAGGCAAGGACTTCAGAAATCCTCTCGGCTTTTGGCACTCCGCCTCACCAAGGCGCAAGTTTGGCACTTCGCCACAAGAGCGCCACATCCTTCTTCAAACCCGGCCCCCAAAACAGTTTATTCACATCGCGGTACATTTTCGTGCTCCCCAGGTGAATCGAGTGCTTGGTATGATGTGCCTCGTACAACAATTCCACCCGCAAATTGTTGAATTCTGTGAAGTGAAAGTGGGTGAATGGAAGGCTTGGGATACCTATCCGCGCGGACTATGCGGACAGGGTTGGCGGACTGCTAGGTCGACAGGGATGTTGCAGGCAGTTTGCTCTGTGGCGGCCTGGGCGGTCTGTTCGCGCGGACTGCGCGGACAGCAGCGGCGGTCTGACAGGCCAGTGTATGCTCAGCAGGCGGTTGACTCCCAGGAAGTAACCGGGCGGATAGGAATGTTATCCGCGGAGTCCGGCAAGAAGCGGACTGAAGAACTGGAGCTCGGCAAACCGGTTTGGCAGTTGCCTTGGTCTTGCTCTAGTGAAGCGGCAAGTGGAAGCCGCAGAGACCGCCGGTCAGCGCGGACAGAAACTGGAGGTCGCCCGGTATGGCGGGCTAGATCCAGTGTCCTCCAGTAAGTGCGGACTGGCCCTTGTGGCCAGCGGACTGGACTTGGTGGGAACTGAACCAAATCCAGGTTGGCTCAGTCCGGGGAGATCGCACAGTGGAGCGCGGGCTGGTTTCTCAGTCCGTCAAGCGTAGTAGAAGTGCGGTTGCCTTATTTGCTAGCTTGGGGAAATGCGGACTGGAGAATTGCTTGTGCAGGAGCGTGCGGACTGGAGCCGGAGTCCGCTGAGTCCGGTTTAGCCTTTGTGATGAGGTTATGGACTCAGGAGTTGCGGACTGGAGTCTGCTGTTAGCGGACTGGATTGGCGTGTCCGCTAAGTCCGAAGGTGTCTTGGCAATGAGGTAATGGACTTGGGATATGCGGACGGAAGCCGGGTGTTCGCTGAGTCCGGCAGGTGCCTTGATGGCGAGGTTGCGGGCTCGGGTTTTGCGGGCTGATGCCTTGTCCGCAGAATGGCGGACACGGCTGTTGTGGAGTCCGGCTGTGGTGGTCCTGGCTTGGCCTCTGGCGGCAAGGTGGGCTGGATATTGGAGTCCGGCCTTGGAGAAGCTGGGGCGGACTGGCTATCTGCACAGGAGCGGCGAACTGGAAGGTGTGTCCGCGGGCTGTGCGGACACACTTGTTCTAGCTGCGGGTTGTGGCGGTGATCCTATCAGTCAGGGCGGTGACCATACTCATCGTCGTGCCTATAAATAGGACCCATGTCACATCAGGAAAAGGAACCTAGACCGAAGTAAGTGAACAGTATTTGAGCTCGCGTAAGTTGCTGCGGTCTGGACTTTGTGTCCGCGCGGATTGAGAGTTGACCCGGTTGTGCTGTGCAGGTTGTGCGGATAGCGCTGGAAAGCCAGGACTTGGCTCTGATTGCGGTCAGGGACAGTGCGGACTCTGCGGTTAAGCAACAGGCGGTAAACAGCAGGTCGCGGATAGCGACCAGGCGGTCTTCTCTGTGGCGACTTGGTTCGGGGTTCAGGAAGTCGCCTGCTTCAGGCGGACTGTTCCATTCGGTGACGCAGCTTGTGCGGTCTGGCGGCGTGCAGACCGGCGGTGAAGAGCTAAGCATTGGAATAAGGGTGAGTCCGCGCGGCTTGGGTTGCGGTCTGGCGACCTGGCGGACTGAGCGGACTCCACAGCAGTAGGTCGGCGGCTTGTTGATTGAGTCCGCGCGGCTTGTTTTTTGTTCTTGTCTTTGTAACTGTCTCTGCTCTCCCGGTGTTGGGTTTTGGTGAAGCATGTCTCGCCATGTATGTTTCACCTTGTAAAGAAGTTTGCTCTTGATCAATAAAGAAGCTTGTGCTGCATGTGTTGCTGGTTGTTACTGCTTTGTTGAGATAACCCCTGCTAACTCCACGATCCGGGAAAACTTTCAACATTATAAGTGGGCGTATTCTCCTTCGGTTTGTTGAGTTTTCAGCAGGGTATCCAAGGGGGCGTCTGCGGTTTGTTGAATTTTAACATGGTATCAGAGCGAGGTTGTTGGAGTGTTCAAGCAGTGCTCAATGGAAGTAGTTGCTCTTCTGAAGAGGAAACCAGTGGTAGAACCATGGCAGTGGAGGATGCAAGTTGTCTTGGTATTGACCTTCTTACAAAGGCGAACTGTGAACGGTGGAAGTCCTGTATGAAGAGCTTTCTTCTTGGCGAGGACCTTTGGTAGGTTGTATGCGGAGCAGGAAGACAAGAGGTTACTGCTGGCAATTCTGAGGCGATGAGAGCTTGGAAGGAGGCAAATGCGAAAGCGGAGTCTATTCTCAAGCAGTTGATCTCATCGGAGCTCTTGGACCACATCAGTGGATGTCGGTCAGCTGCGGAGGTTTGGACTTCCCTTGATGGGTTGTTCAGGAAGGAGGTGAAGGTTGCTGCTGACGTTGGTCCCTCTACTTCGTATCAGGAAGAAAGGAGTGCTTCTCCTAGGCATGATAGGAAGAGGAAGGAAGGATCACGGTGCTATAAATGCAAGCAGCAAGGTCATCTTCGGAAGGAGTGCAAGGTTGTCTTGCTCTCGGCGAACGTTGCTCAGGTAGGGAGGAAGGAGAAGAACGTAGTTGGGATTTCAACTAGTTCTGGAGTTGATCGGAGGAATGCCAGTGATAGTGCTGCTATCTGGCATGAAAGACTGGGGCATGTAGGGATGGACAAGCTGAAAGCAATGGCGGAAAGAAGACTCGTAAGAGGCTTGCCTAGATTGTCATCCTATGGCGATGGTCGGGGGTGTGCGGGATGTCAGGAGAGTGGAGCCTATCGCTTCATAGTTGACAAAGCACAATCCAGGAGTAATGCACCATTGGCGGTTGTCCATTGTGCTCTGGTGGGACCGACTGTCACGGCCAGTCTTGGAGGCAGCAGATTCATGCTGATATTGGTTGATGACTATTCTGGGTATACTTGGGTATACTTTATGAAGAAGAAGTCCAACATGGTACGCTTGTTTGTGGAGTTCAAGAAGCTTGTGGAAGGCCAGCTTGGCCGGAGGGTCAAGGTGTTGAGGACAAGTTTCGGTGGTGAGTTTGGCTCAACCGAGTTCTCACGCTTTTGCAGGAAGCAAGGGATCCGGATGGAGCTTTCTTGTGGACATACTTCACAACAGGGTAGTATTGCAGCTCGGATGATCCGTTGGTTAACGGAGACCTGCAAGTGTTGGCTTCAGAGTAAAGGCGTTCCGAAGGCTCTTTGGGCGGAGGGAATAGCCTGTGCTGCTCATGTCATCAACCAGATGCCTCTTAGTCCGATCATAATGAAGACTCCTTATGAGCTAATGTTCAGAGTGAAGCCCTCAGTGAAGCACCTTCGGGTGTTTGGATCTACCTGCTATATACACTCTCCGGGTGCTCTCAAGACAAAGCTAGTCTTTGTTGGGTATGATGAGCAGAGAAGAAGATGGAGGTGTATGGACCCTGCGACGAAGAAACTCATAGTGTCGAGAGACATTGTTTTTGATGAGTTGACGCCGTATTGGGGTAGCTCTTATGTGGAGCTAGAGATAAGCAGGTCAGATGGTGGGCTGAAGGAGGCAGCTGCTAAGGAAGTGGAGTTGCCTGAGTCACCAGGTGCTCCAGGTTGTTCTAGCTCCGGGGCAAAGGCGTCAGAGTCGGGAAGAAGGGGGTGCGATGCTCCAGGACCTTCTGGCTCGAAGGCGGAGGCTTCCGGTTCAGGAAGCAAGGGGAGCGATGTTCCAGGCAGTTCTTGTTCAAGAGGGGAGTCTTCTGGTTCAGGTAGCAGGGGGAGCGTTGCTCCAGATGCTTTTGGTTCCAGTAAGGAGGCGTCTTGTTCAGGGAGCAAAGGGAGCATTGTTCCGGGATTGCCCGGGAACGGAGCTAGTTCAAAAGCAGCGGAGGTGGTTAGCCATGATCAGGTTCTTCGGAGATCGAAGAGGATCAGTAAGCCACCAGCTCGATATTGTGAAGGGAACACGGCGGACTTGGTCCCGTGTTTCCTTGTTAGCCCTCAGGTCGAGCAAGGGACTTCTGGCTGTGATGACCCCACTAGAATCAAGGAGGTGGTTGACACCAAGTCTGAAGAGGTGATTTCTCTCAGAGATAACAAGGCTTGGGCTTCTGTGTCCAAGGAAGTTGGTGATACTCCTGTGATGCATGAGTGGAGGTTGAAGCTAAAGAAGGCAGAGGGAAGCATAGCTCCTTCTTGGCGATGCTGGAGGGCTCCCTCATGGTCCATGATATGCGGGGCGAGGACTATGTCTTTGACATCTCTTCGTAGATGCTATCGGAAGGACCAGGTGCAAGGTTACGGGAGCTGCTGGAGTTATTCACCACTTCTCACTTCAAGGGGGAGTGTTGAATTCTGTGAAGTGAAAGTGGGTGAATGGAAGGCTTGGGATACCTATCCGCGCGGACTACGCGGACAGGGTTGGCGGACTGCTAGGTCGACAGGGATGTTGCAGGCAGTTTGCTCTGTGGCGGCCTGGGCGGTCTGTTCGCGCGGACTGCGCGGACAGCAGCGGCGGTCTGACAGGCCAGTGTATGCTCAGCAGGCGGTTGACTCCCAGGAAGTAACCGGGCGGATAGGAATGTTATCCGCAGAGTCCGGCAAGAAGCGGACTGAAGAACTGGAGCTCGGCAGACCGGTTTGGCAGTTGCCTTGGTCTTGCTCTAGTGAAGCGGCAAGTGGAAGCCGCGGAGACCGCCGGTCAGCGCGGACAGAAACTGGAGGTCGCCCGGTATGGCGGGCTAGATCCAGTGTCCGCCAGTAAGTGCGGACTGGCCCTTGTGGCCAGCCGACTGGACTTGGTGGGAACTGAACCAAGTCCAGGTTGGCTCAGTCCGGGGAGATCGCGCAGTGGAGCGCGGGCTGGTTTCTCAGTCCGTCAAGCGTAGTAGAAGTGCGGTTACCTTGTTTGCTAGCTTGGGGAAATGCGGACTGGAGAATTGCTTGTGCAGGAGCGTGCGGACTGGAGCCGGAGTCCGCTGAGTCCGGTTTAGCCTTTGTGATGAGGTTATGGACTCAGGAGTTGCGGACTGGAGTCTGCTGTTAGCGGACTGGATTGGCGTGTCCGCTAAGTCCGGAGGTGTCTTGGCAATGAGGCAATGGACTTGGGATATGCGGACGGAAGCCGGGTGTTCGCTGAGTCTGGCAGGTGCCTTGATGGCGAGGCTGCGGGCTCGGGTTTTGCGGGCTGATGCCTTGTCCGCAGAATGGCGGACACGGCTGTTGTGGAGTCCGGCTGTGGTGGTCCTGGCTTGGCCTCTGGCAGCAAGGCGGGCTGGATATTGGAGTCCGGCCTTGGAGAAGCTGGGGCGGACTGGCTATCTGCACAGGAGCGGCGAACTGGAAGGTGTGTCCGCGGGCTGTGCGGACACACTTGTTCTAGCTGCGGGTTGTGGCGGTGATCCTATCGGTCAGGGCGGTGACCATACTCATCGTCGTGCCTATAAATAGGACCCATGTCACATCAGGAAAAGGAACCTAGACCGAAGTAAGTGAACAGTATTTGAGCTCGCGTAAGTTGCTGCGGTCTGGACTTTGTGTCCGCGCGGATTGAGAGTTGACCTGGTTGTGCTGTGCAGGTTGTGCGGATAGCGCTGGAAAGCCAGGACTTGGCTCTGATTGCGGTCAGGGACAGTGCGGACTCTGCGGTTAAGCAACAGGCGGTAAACAGCAGGTCGCGGATAGCGACCAGGCGGTCTTCTCTGTGACGACTTGGTTCGGGGTTCAGGAAGTCGCCTGCTTCAGGCGGACTGTTCCATTCGGTGACGCAGCTTGTGCGGTCTGGCGGCGTGCAGACCGGCGGTGAAGAGCTAAGCATTGGAATAAGGGTGAGTCCGCGCGGCTTGGGTTGCGGTCTGGCGACCTGGCGGACTGAGCGGACTCCACAGCAGTAGGTCGGCGGCTTGTTGATTGAGTCCGCGCGGCTTGTTTTTTGTTCTTGTCTTTGTAACTGTCTCTGCTCTCCCGGTGTTGGGTTTTGGTGAAGCATGTCTCGCCATGTATGTCTCGCCTTGTAAAGAAGTTTGCTCTTGATCAATAAAGAAGCTTGTGCTGCATGTGTTGCTGGTTGTTACTGCTTTGTTGAGATAACCCCTGCTAACTCCACGATCCGGGAAAACTTTCAACATTATAAGTGGGCGTATTCTCCTTCAGTTTGTTGAGTTTTCAGCAGGGTATCCAAGGGGGCGTCTGCGGTTTGTTGAATTTTAACACAAATTGCCCACACTTGGGACGCACAGACGACCGTCTTTCCAAAGCAATCCGTCCTCCACAACGAATTGGGAATTTGACCCATCCAGGGCCTCTACCATGAACTGCTTCATATGGACATCCATATCCAAAGCCTGCCGAATCCGATCAGCCAAGTCATATTGGACTTCAGTCCAATTCAATACTGCTTCAGCACTTGATTGCTTATCCACACAAACAATCTCCAAAGCCTCCAACTCCCGAACCAACCGCTCATCATGCATCGATAGCCAATTGGCTTGAGCTGGGGCCCGACAACTCAATGCGTCCGCAAACGCATTACCTTTACCAGGCACGTAGTGGATCTTGAATGTATAGTCCCACAGGAACTCCATCCATCTACGCTGCCGCATATTCAGATCTTTATGATCGATCAAATACTTCAAGCTCTTGTGATCGGTGTAGATATCAATCTTCACACCATACAAATAGTGTCTCCACAGCTTCAAGGAAAAAATCACGGCCGCTAATTCCAAGTCATGGACCGGATAATTCCTCTCGTGCACTTTCAGCTGTCTCGAGCCATAAGCTATCACACTTCCATGTTGCAGTAGCACGCAACCCAAACCGCTTCCCGAAGCATCACTATAAATCTCATAACCTTCGGTCCCACACGGCGAACTCAGCACAGACGCCGTGGTCAACCGACATTTCAACTCCTCAAAAGCTCGCGAGCACTCCGGCGTCCAAACGAACTTCTGCTCCTTCCTCGTCAAAGTAGTGAGAGGTAACGCTATCCGCGAGAAGTTCTCTACGAAGCGCATATAATATCCGGCAAGCCCCAGAAAGCTCCGGACTTCTGCTACCGTAGAAAGCTCAGGCCACTCCCGTATTGCAACAATCTTTGCCGGATCCACTGCAATACCCTCCCCACTCACTATATGACCGAGGAACGCCACTGAGGATAACCAAAACTCGCACTTCGAGAACTTGGCATACAACTGATTCCTCCTTAGCGTCTCCAAAACCAAATGAAGATGCTTGAAGTGATCTTCCTCACTCTGCGAGTACACCAAAATATCGTAGATGAAGATGATCACAAAATGGTCCAAGTACTCCCTGAAGGTCCTGTTCATTAAATCCATGAACACTGACGACGCATTAGTCAGCCCAAACGGCATGATCGTAAACTCGTAATGCTCGTATCTCGTACTGAACGCTGTCTTCGGGATATCACTCTCCCTTATTCGCAGCTGATAGTACCCAGACTTGAGATCCAACTTCGAGTACACCGTCGACCCGACCAACTGATCAAAAAGATCATCGATCCGGGGGATCGGGTACTTGTTCTTTTCCGTCAACTTGTTGAGCTCCCGATAATCAATACATTGCCTCAAGCTTCCGTCCATCTTCTTAACAAAGAGGACCGGCGCGCTCCAAGGCGAAGAACTTGGGCGCACGTACCCTTGCTCCAACAACTCTTGTAGTTGAACCTTCAGCTTCACCATTTCCTTTGGCGCTAGCCGATATGGAGATCATGACACAGGCTTTGCACCTGGCACTAACTCAATCGTGAAATCTATCTCCCGCTGAGGTGGGCTCTAGGAAGATCTGCAGGGTACACATCAGGATACTCAGCTACCACTAATGTACTATCCAACGCGGGCCTCGGCTTTGCAACCTCCACTAGTGTAAAGAACAGTTCTCCACCGGCACGAACCGCCTTCACCACCTGAAGAGCAGACATCAACGTCTTGCTCGACCCCTTCAAGCCCGTAAAAGTCGTCTCACGACTTGCTCCCAACTTGACTTCCTTCCGACCGCAATCAATATAGGCTCGCTGCTCCGAGAGCCAGTCCATGCCAAATATAACGTCGAACTCCACCAACGGAAGTAACGACGCTTGCAGATCGAACTCCTGATTCCCAATGCGAATCTTAAGACCGCAGATTCTTTCTGCCCATCGAACACCCATTGGGCAACAACACATCCAACTTATCCTTCGCCATCGAAGAAGGGACTCCGATGCGTGATATAAATCCTTCGGACAAGAAGGAGTGTGAAGCTCCTGTATCGAAGAGTGTTCTTGCCCGATTTTCACAAATCAAAACAAATCCTAAACAAGTAGTGGTAAGGTAACATGTGCATAACAAGTATTTAAAGAAATTAACTTGCTATAAATTAAACTATACGTGTCACCACATCCGCCTGTTTGATGGCATCCTGTTGGCCAAGATTATACACCCTCGGTTGGGCCGGAGCATAATGGGATGCGGTCGACTCCACTGCCTTGCCCTTCTCTTCATAAGTTGCACCCGGCTTCCTTTCGGACTTGGGACGTACGCTCCAACAGTCACGGGCAAAGTGTCCCGACTTTCCACAAGTAAAACATGCGCCCGGGGTTCGACCCGTAGTCGCCCTAGAAGCACCAGAAGAGAGAGCTGGACCCGAAGTCCTATGCTTCTTGAAGAATCTTTGATAGCCGGACTTTGAAGTAGTCGGCACTTTGAACCCAAACTTCTTATCACCAACGCACTTCTTCGCTTGAACATTCTTCATGTCCTTCTCCAAGGACCCGGCCGTGTTGACCAAGGTCAAGAAACCCTGCGTCATCGGCCCCGAAAGTAGTAACCTCAACTCATCTCTCAACCCTTCGTAGAATCTATTCATCTTGTGCTCCTCATCCGCGATGGTGAAGCTAGCATATCGACTCAAACGAGTAAACTCGTGGAGATATTCATCCACGCTACTGTCCCCTTGTACCAACTTCAGGAACTCGTTCTCCATCGAAATCCTCTGAGTAGAAGGGAGGTACCTTGCCAAGAACAGTCTCGAGAACTCTTCCATCGGGACGTCTGTAAGTTGTCTACCTCTCAAATGATGCAGCTCCAAACCTTCCCACCATAATCTCGCTTCACCGTCCAAAAGGAACGTAGCAATGGTGGTCATTTGCCACTCCTCCGTCTCCGTTGCTGTCATGACTCTCTTCACCCTGGAGAGCCAGTCTTCAGCTTGAGATGGGGTTCCCAACCCCGAGAATACCGGAGGATAAAAGCTCATGACATGTCTGAGCTGTCTCTCGGTTGCCCTCCTTGGCACCAACGGCTCCACTACTACCTGCTCCACCGCAGGAGCGGGCTGCTGCATTTGCCTTGCAGGCTGCGCATTCATCATGGCCAACACTGCTTCGGCCACCAATCGTATGGTCTCATCCGATGGAGGTGTTGTAGGAGCAACATCTGGTGCACTGCTAGCCTCAGAAACTCGACGTTCCTACGGCCCAGCACCACGTATGGTCACCTATAGTGGTACAAAACACCGTTAAACGATCAAACAAAATTGCAAAAGCAATTATAGGAACATACAGGTTCCTCAAACACGTGTATTTTCATTCCTAAGTGGACATTCATGGGTTCTTTTACTGTTATAACGATGACGCACACACATGTGCTCATCACCCCTTAAAAAGAATTCGTCCACGACTTCATCTAAAGCCTGACCGAAACCAGTAGTCTGATACCAAATTATAACACCCCCTATCCGTCGCATAACATATAGCGGTAGGTCCGGCAGGGGTCCGACGCCATATACCACAGACAGACCGGGTGGTAACTCAATGGAAACCATCCAACCAATCATAACGCCCTACACAGAGCATTCTAGCAGAAGCAGTTTATAAGTTGCAATTAAAAACCCAACACAAAGAGCACGAATGTCCACTAATACACCAAATAGGAATGTAGTGCATACACAAGTACTGGCCTTAAGGCCTTACAAATGGTTTACTTCAAATTATATGTTTTACACACCACGGCACGCTGGCCGGTCATACATGAACAAAAGCAAGTAAACACTTCAATTAGACCTTCAAGGGCCGGCTTCGTAATTTGGGCTTTAGACCGCTATTGACCGCTTGGTCCGGCAGCACCTGCAAGCACAATCCACCGCATGGTGGTAAACAAAAGCAACGGTCAGCAATGCTGACCAAATTATAACAATCCCGCCCCCAACTCGGGGCGGCGATGCTCCTTCCCTGCACTTATTAGCATAACCAAGCAATGTATAAATATTCATATCATCACAGGCGTAGGCTCACACGGCCACACACCCCGTGCACTCAGGGCACATTCTCGGTGAACACAGTCAAAGCCTGCCGACTCACCACCGTCCCTTTGGATGGCCAAACAATGAGCAATTTGTCTTCCCGACATGGGTCACGATAATTAAAACCATAGACCGCCGAAGACCCTCATCTATGCCAACGGCAAGTGCCACGTACCCTTAGGTCTCTTTAACCGAACGACATAGAATGAGTACGGTTCCATCTAACCCGTGCTCACATCGCAACGTTAATTAAAAACATATAAGCAGGTCAAACTTCTCCCGAGTCCCGTTTCCATCACAAAATCACATAACCCGGTTATGTTCAAGTTAGCTCTCGGGCCTCCAAGTTGGCAAGATCACACATCTGCCCAGTTTTCCGGGTGCACCTTTGGGTTAATCCCCAAGGCTCCTTGTTGCAATCTACCACGTAGAAAACCCGAAAAACAAACAATCGCACGGAGTCTTCTCCAGCATTTATGCAATGCAACATCACCGATCCAGACCAACATGTCCGGATAGGCTTCACACATCATGTCTATGTCCGTTCTCGAATACAGACTCTAAACAACGGGGACTTTACATATCTACCCGAAGGAACGCCTCCAACTCACCGCAAACTCGCGAGAGCGGGCTTCCTATGCAAAGAAGGAGAGCTTCACATGCTCAAGAAGAGAATCGTTACCCTAGCGTTCTTCCTCGGCGCCAAGGAAATGTAAGCGGATGAAAAGCACCGCACTCTCTTTGCCTCCGTAGATCATAAGTCGGCTCGCGATTTGGAGCTTCGAAGCTCCTCCAATGGCTGGATCTAAGCTTCTTCTTCCTCCTTTGCTCTCCTCTCTCTCTTGACTTAGAAAGAGAACCACTCAAAAGAAATGAGGGTTTCAAGGGTCCAATCCCGTGTATATCCCATCAGGAATAACCCCCAGCCGTTGGATCACGAATTAAAGAAACGAACGGCCACGATCCAGATCTCAAATGCCAAAACTGGGCCGAACACGTCCTGCGACACGCCCGTGTCCAGGGCCGTGTCCCCCGTTCGCCGTCAAAATCGACGCGCCTGGAACAACACACGGGCATCCAACACGCCCGTGTTTGACCTGACACGCCCGTATTCCAACTGACACGACCGTGTGGTCGCCCGTGTGCCCCCATTGACACAGCCCCAAAAACAACCCGAGAGTCACACGGGTTTTGGACACGCCCGTGTCCACGCCCGTGTCACACCGAACACGCCTGGGCTTCAGGCCGTGTTCACAGTCTCGACACTTCGTCGAGCGAAGTTCGTCGACCACACGACACGGCCTTGGACACGCCCGTGTACCAGGCCGTGTGCCTTGTCTCGACACATCGTCGAGCGAAAATCGTCGACTTCCCTGGCCGATCGTCGACACGGGCTCGACACGCCCTGAGACACGCCCGTGTCTCAGGCCGTGTGACCTGTCTCGACACATCGTCGAGCGAAAAACGTCGACCTCGCAGACAAATCGTCGACTCAAGCCTGACACGCCCTGGGACATTCCCGTGTCCCAGGCCGTGTGCCCCTTGCCAAATTCCAGATTTGGCCCAAAATGCCTCCCGTCGCTCTTTTGAGTTTCGGGGCGTTACAAATTCGTCGAATGCCAAATTCGTCGAACGCCAAATTCGTCAAACTCTAAATTCGTCGAACGCCAAATTCATCGAATGCTAAATTCGTCAAACGCCAAATTCGTCGAACGCTAAATTCTTCGAACTCGAATTCATCAAGTATGGCTGTTATTCGTCGAGTATCACCGTCTGATGCTCGACGCACTCGACGCTAGAAACCAGGAAATTATCTAAGTGAAATTCGTCGAATATCGGCAAAAGAATTCGGTGCAATCGAAAATTGGAATTCCAGCCAAGGCAAATTCGTCGAATATCGCTTGGGATATTCGACAAATTCGGCGACTATCGCTAAGCCGATTCGGCGGGACTGAAGGAAGATTTGTCGAATATGCCCGATGATACTCGTTGATTCGTCGAGTATGGATGGCGATACTCGCCGAATTTGACTTGTGCGATTTTCGGTTCAGGCAGAATCCACAGTCCTGTGTAGGTGGGTTGAACCGAATTTCAGGATGTGTGCGGCTTGGTTTTCTTGGACCGATCATTTCAAATAAGACTTAGTGTGGGTATTAATGGACGGTCCACTAATACGACGACACATGGTAAGTGTGGGGGGAGGGGGTTAAACCTAATACCTTATTATAAAAGGAAGAAACCGAACCTTCGTCGTCTCTGTCGTTTCATTCTACTGAGCCGTCACTCTCCGTGCAAAACTGTCGGGAGAGGAAGATAAGAACATCGTGGGCTGCCGGAGTCAGAGATTTATGGAGGAAAAGCTTCGTTGTTCCCATGGAAAAATGCCGCCAACGAAGAGAAGAAGGATGCCGCCGAGGAGGATGACTAGATCCATGGCCGGAAACCTTGGAAATGGCGAAACCGAGGTGAGCTTCCTACCCTCTCCCTTGGTGCTAGATCTCTAGTTCTTCCTCGGAGAGATATCGACTCAATGGAGTCTTGATTTGCGCGAAGAAGTTTTCCTAGGGGAAGGCCATGTTAGTGCTTATGTCCTAGAGATAAGATGTCTTCGACCACTCCTTTCTTCCATGTGAAGATAGGGACTTGTTTTCGTGAAGAAAGTTGAACTTTTGAGGGTGAATAAGGGAGGAGGAGTTCTGGATTTGACTTGGGAATTTTGGTTGGAGGAAGAAGACGAACCAATGACGTTTTTTCCGCTTTAAGATGCGCGCAGAAATCTGGTTTCTGCGCGCAGCGATCTTCAAGGCAGTCTTCGGACATGGTGCGGCCAGATCTGGGTTTTCGGCTAAACACGAACATCGTAGCCCTTGGAAGTAACTTTCCAATGAGTGGTTACACGTCTTCATGCGAGGTCTGTAGCCACGGGAAAGTCTGATCGAACCTGATGTCTGTAAACGTACAGAAAACTATTTTTTGAACGCAGCAGACTTCGAGGCTGATTTCAAGTGTGTTAGGTTCTGAATTGGGTTGCAAGACGAATAAAAAAGTTATAATCTTTGGAAATACCTTTCCAACGGATAGTTACATGCCTTCATACAATTTCCGTAGACTCGTGAATGGCCGAACGAAGTGGCTGCACAGCCAAGTCCTTGTATTTGTTACTCTCGGGTTAGTATAGTATTGGGCTTGGTTCGAGTAATGAAACAGAAGATTGATTGTTGGGGTTTGAGCGAATTTGGCCCTATGAGAATGTGATACACAAATGGTTGGGAAACATTATTGGGCGTGACTGTAATTTCTGTGATGGAATGGGTTTGGAAGAAGTGATGTGATGAACTGTAAATATACGTATTTTTGTGCACATTAATTTAGTCATTTTCATTTATTTTCGTCGTTTTTTACTTATTTGTGTTCAATAAAATGCTCCTATTCTTGTAAATTTTCTTCTAACTTGTTTTATTTTATTTTACAGAAAAATTTCAAAATCTGCCAAAATTTGGGAGGTACACGCCCGTGACAATTTGGTCACGCCCGTGACCGGGCCGTGACTGTGCATTTCCCGTGAAAACGGACGATTTCTGAAGTAAAAGCTTGACACGCCTGGGGTCACGCCCGTGTCACCCGACACGGGGCGTGACCCAAGCCCGTGTCCTCTCCTCTCGACGAATTCCGCTCGACGATCGTCGAGTGTCGACACCAACAGTCACGCCCAGCGTCACGCCCGTGACCTGGGGCGTGACTCAATTTCCGCTCGACGATTTCGACTCGACACTTTCCACTCCACATTCGTCGAGTGTCGACACCAACTGACACGCCCAGCGTCACGCCCGTGACCTTGGGCGTGACCTTTCTAGCTAGCCCGACAAGATGCTGCCGAAGACTTTCGGCGCAACCCGCGCCCGGTTCTACCTCCCCGACATGCCCAGAGTCACGCCCGTGACCTGGGGCGTGACTGCCGCGAACTCAGCCCGAAGTCAACTTTCCTGTCCAATCGCCGGCCGCCTTCATGAATAGTACTGTCACGCCCCCCCTACACGCCCGTGACCGAGGGCGTGTACTTAGATTTTTTTGCCTATAAATTGCCCAGTTCTGTAAGGTCCAAGGGTTCAGATTTTTGGGCCAATGTAGTGTCTTTTTGTGGGCTTAATCCGTGGATACTAGTGCTATGTAAGGAGATTTCTCCCTTCTTATTTCATGTTTTGTTTTGCTTTATCTTCTAGCTTTGTAATAGTTTGATAATTTTAATAAAAATGTTAGATTTTCTCTCTCTATATAGCATGAAAATTCATTTGGATGGCTCACTTCTTCTCCTTTTTTATCCTTGGTTTCATCCTTGTTCTTCATTTATGAAATGTGTGTGTGTGTGTATGAGCGTAATTTATTTACTTTACATGTCTTTAACTTGTCTTCATGCTTAGGCATGATAGTTTTTTTTTCTCACCATGCCTTTTTCCTTTAACTTGTCTTCATGCTTAGAATTTTGATTTCATTCTCATGAATTTATAAAAGAGATTCAAAAAGTGATTTTGTTCCTTTTTTTTACTTAGTTTTCTTTTAGGATTGTAAAACCTCTTTTTGTTCTTTTCATCTTCTTTTTCACCTTTTTTATCACTTTCATAAAGTCATAAGAATGAAAATGTTGGCACTTTTATTTTCCAAAAACTTTGGTTCTTAATATGTTTTGAAAAACTTTTGTCTTCTAAATTTGTAATTTCTTCTTTTTATTTGTTTTTGGCAAAACCTAAGCATGAAAAAGTATAAGTTTTAATTTTTAGGTAACTTTGATTTTTCTTGGTTATTAGTGTGTGTGAGTGTATGAGAATAAACTTTGTTTTGTTCTTCTTAAATTTTCATATTGTGTGTGTGAGTTTATGAGTATAATTTTTTATGCTTTGGTCAAATTATGAAGAGTGTGTGAGTGTAGGTGTATAACTTTTATGCTTTGTTCAAATTATGAAGAGTGTGTGAGTGTAAGTGTTAGCTTTACTGCTTACTTGAAATTCATATGGAGTGTGTGTGTCTGTGTGTATTTATTTCTGCCTACTCGTTAAGAGTTAAATGGCGCACCGTTTTCATTTCCAGTCCTACTCGTTCGAGTAGGACTTGTAATTTTCTTTCTTTATTTTTCCGCCTACTCACTTGAGTTAAATGGCCGGACTATATTTCTCGCCTACTCGTTTGAGTAGGATTTGTAATTTTTCTTTCTTTATTTTTCCGCCTACTCACTTGAGTTAAATGGCCGGACTTTATAGCCCTGTAATCGCATTTATTTTCTCCTACTCATTTGAGTAGGACTCGCTTTCATTTCAGTCCTACTCGTTTGAGTAGGACTTGCAAATTTTCAGCTTTTATTTACCGCCCCCACTCGTTTGAGTGGGACTCGCAAATTTGAAATATGTAAATTTCTTTTATGTGCAACTTAGTTCCCTTTTTAATTTATAATTTGGAGTGTGCGTGAGTTCTTGTTTTAGCTAATTTTTCAGTTTTCTAAATGTTGTTATTTTTCTTGTGTCCCCTTCTTATAATCGTTTAGTGTTTAATTTCGAACTCGCGCCTCACTAAATTTATAAGCCGTCCCCATACCGATGTGTGGCTAATCGCTATTAGCCTCGGCATCGAAGAGCATTGAGACATTTAAAATGATTTCTAATAATTGAAGCTCTTTAATTTCATTTTAATTTAAGCACTTAAGGTTTACCTCGGGTTTACGACGCGTAGGACCACATATCGATGTGTGGGCCCTATTTCCGTAGTCCATATGCTAGCTAGCCGAGAGGCCGTGCATATGGACCGATCACCCCTGGGTAAATAGAGTTGCGTGCATACCCTCGAGAGAGGACAAGCATAATTCTACCGGATTGGGTTCCCCACCCAATAGCGGGGTTCTTAGCGTAAAGCGGGCGTTAAGAGGAATCCTTCGTCGGACTAACGTTCGGTCGAATAGTCTTAACGTTTAGGTGAGCGATATCCCTATAGCTAGGTGAGCTCACATTTGTGGAACCTCCACGGCCAAGTTGCCTTATTATTAATTTGAAAACTAAGTCTTTTTATTATTAAAAATTGTTTTAGTCTTAATCCGATTCGATGCCGAGCGTTAACCCTTCATCGAATATTTTCTAAATCGTTTTTTCGCTTCTTTGCTTTTCCGTCTTTTATTAAGTAAAAAATTCCACCTTACTTTCAGTAAAATAATAGTCCTCCCGGAGGAGTAAGAATAGTCAACACGACCCCGAGAACAATACGACCTCGGTATTCCCCCGAATATCGAGTACTACTTGCGATAGGTGCACTTGCCTACCCGAGCGAGCCCGCAGCGATCGACTCACCGAACCAACCACAGTAAGAGTCTGTTCGCGGGATCATCAAGTTTTTGGCGCCGTTGCCGGGGACTCTCTTTTCGAGTTGCTATTTCGAATTCCGGAGTCTATTATTTTTACTTATTTTCTATAAACAAAAAAAAAACTAAAAACTTTATTTTAAAAAAAAGGGGTTTATTTTGTTTTATTTTTGTTTGTGTGTATGACCCGAGGACAACCCTCAGAGTCTGAAGATTTTGACTTCGACCCTGAGATCGAACGCTCTCTTGCGCGTATTCGATCTCAACGCCGAAATCCTTCTTTAGATCCCGAGGAATCTATCGGAGAACCTACTGTTGTACTTATGGCTGCGCCTAACCCTCCCCCGGCGGCCGAGCGTACTATGTCCTATTACGCTCGGCCTAACCTGGATGATTCTGGGTCGAGTATTGTTCGCCCTGCGGTGGCGAATAATAATTTCGAAATAAAGTCAAGTGTCATTCAAATGGTCCAAAACGCCGTGCAGTTCGATGGACTGCCGGATGAGGACCCGAATGTCCACTTGTCCAATTTCTTGGAGATATGCGACACCTTCAAGATTAATGGCGTCACTGATGACGCCATTCGTTTGCGCTTATTTCCTTTTTCCCTTAAGTCCAAAGCCAAGGCGTGGTTGAATGCCCTCCCGCGAGGATGTATCACCACGTGGGCTGAGTTGACGGAACGGTTCCTAACGAAGTACTTTCCGCCCGCAAAAACTGCAAAGTTGCGGGCGAACATTTCTTCGTTTGTGCAGAACGATCCTGAGTCTCTATACGAGACTTGGGAACGGTTTAAGGAATTCCTCCGTCGTTGCCCGCACCACGCGCTGCCAACGTGGTTGCAAGTTCAAATTTTTTATAATGGGCTAAATTTTCAGACGCGTCAAATGATTGACGCGGCTGCCGGGGGTACTCTGAACAACAAAACCCCTGAGGCCGCCCAGGCTTTATTCGAAGAGATGGCTATGAACGCCTATCAATGGAACGTCCCGCGGGGACGGCCAAAGCCGGCGGCTGGTCTTTTTGAAGTGGATGCCACTGCTCTCTTGACCCTTCAAGTTGAAAGGTTAACAAAGCAGGTGGCGGAGATGTCTGCTGCCTCCTCCACTCCGCCTTGTTTTATTCCCCCTAATGTCTGCGTAGCTGAAGAGTTCGTGGACTTCATGGGAAATTCGGGTCGTCCTCCCTTCAACCCCAACAACAACCCATATAGTAATAACTATAATCCGGGTTGGAGGAATCACCCAAACTTCTCGTGGAGCAACCCGAATAATGCTCAGCGTCCCCCTATTTCTTTTGCGCCCGGATTTCTTCCTCCTCCTCCTCTTCCGAAACCCTCCCCGATGGAGGAAAATTTTTCGAAGTATATTGCGTCCAACGAGTCAAATATCCGGAACATCACCGGATCGCTAAAAACACTCGAACAACAGGTTGGACAGCTGGCGAGGATGATGTCCGAGCGCGCGCTCGGGGCACTGCCGGGAAACACGGAGCCCAATCCGCGGGAGAACGCCAACGCTATAACCCTCCGTAGCGGAAAGGAGGTGGTCGATCCAAAACGGACCGACCCTCAGGTACATATTTCACCTCCGACCCCTCTTCCCCTTTCTTCGCTTACGCTGCCTTTACCTATTATAAAAGAAAAAATTATTTTAAACAAAGCTCTTCCGTATCCGCATAAGTTAGAAAACGAGCGTAAGGACGCGCAATATGAAAAATTTATTTTATTATTAAAACAAATTCACATTAATGTTCCTTTTTGCGAGGCTATCTCGCAAATGCCCAAATATGCGAAATTTTTAAAAGATTTACTTTCTAATAAATGTAAATTAGAGGATATTTCGCATGTATCTCTCAACGCTGTCTGCTCGGCGGCCCTTACTAATAAATTGCCCAAAAAACAAAACGACCCGGGACGGTTTTCCATCCCGTGCCTTTTTGGCGATATATTAGTAAAGTACGCCTTAGCTGATTTAGGGGCTAGCATTAATCTGATGCCGTTCTCGCTATTTTCGCGTTTAGGTTTGGGTACTCCTAGTCCTACGAATATGCGCATCCAATTAGCGGATCGCTCGGTTAAGTTCCCTATCAGGGTAGTGGAGGACGTCCTTGTCCGAGTCGACAAGTTTACCTTCCCGGTAGACTTCGTCATCTTAGATATCGAGGAGGACGCCGAGGTACCAATAATACTCGGTCGCCCTTTTCTCGCCACCTCCCACGCACTAATAGATGTTAGTAATGGTAGCCTTCTCCTCCGAGTAGGCGATGACCAAGTTACTTTCTCTATTAATCCCTCGATGGACAATTTGTCATCGAGCGACGATTTCTGCTACTTTTTTGATACCTTTTTTGGAGATCGTTCTTCTCCCGTTTTCGAGTCCGTATTTTTAAACGACGATATTTATGCGCTCGAAAATTTTAAATGCAATGAGGATACTTCTTTAGACATGCCTTTCGAACCAATTGGTAAGAAAGACATAGGCATTAAAACCTCCCTAGAAGAACCGCCCATCCTAGACCTCAAACCCTTACCCGCATCACTCAAATACGCATTTTTGGGAAAAGGCGATACGCTTCTCGTTATCATCTCTTCGGACTTGAGTGATTCGGAGACTTCCGATTTATTGGAAGTTTTATTTAAACATCGCCACGCAATTGCGTGGCAAATCTCTGACTTAAAGGGGATTAGCCCCTCCTTTTGCACCCATAAGATTTTCCTTAACGATAATTGCCGCAAAACGATTCAGCCGCAACGTCGTCTTAACCCAAACATGAAAGACGTCGTTAAAGCCGAAATCATTAAGTTATTAGATGCGGGGATTATCTACCCTATTTCGGACAGTGCATGGGTTAGTCCCGTGCATGTCGTGCCCAAGAAGGGCGGTCTTACCATAGTGGCGAATGAGCATAACGAGCTTGTCCCAACTCGTACTGTTACGGGTTGGCGAGTGTGCATCGATTATAGAAAACTTAATGACGCCACCCGCAAGGACCATTTCCCTCTGCCATTTTTAGACCAGATTTTAGAGCGTTTATCCGGTCATCCGTATTATTGTTTTCTTGATGGATTATCGGGGTTTTTCCAAATCCCCATTTCCCCCGATGATCAAGAGAAAACAACTTTTACTTGCCCGTTTGGCACCTTCGCATATCGAAGAATGCCATTTGGACTCTGCAACGCGCCAGCTACATTCCAAAGATGTATGCTAGCGATCTTTGGCGAGCTAGTAGAAGACATTATGGAAGTCTTTATGGATGACTTCTCTGTTTTTGGACGCTCTTTTCCCGATTGCCTTCACAATTTAGATCGTGTCCTTCAACGGTGCGAGGACACAAGCCTTGTTTTAAATTGGGAAAAATGCAACTTTATGGTTCGAGGAGGTTTGGTCCTCGGCCATATGATTTCGTCTAAGGGGATAGAGGTGGATAAGGCCAAGATAGAAATTATAGAAAAACTTCCGCATCCAACAAACGTAAAATCTATTAGGAGTTTCTTAGGCCATGCGGGCTTTTATCGACGCTTCATTCAAGACTTTTCAAAAATAACAAAGCCGCTAACTCACCTCTTGGAAAAGGAATCACGCTTCATCTTTAGTAGCGAATGCGAGTCCGCCTTTAATTTAATAAAACAAAAACTTATCACTTCACCAATTTTAGTGGCCCCTAATTGGTCCCTTCCGTTCGAAATAATGTGCGACGCTAGTGATATTGCCTTAGGTGCCGTTCTTGGCCAACGCGTAGAAAAACATTTTCATCCTATTTATTACGCTAGCAAGACGCTCACTTCCGCACAAGTAAATTACACGACAACGGAAAAGGAACTCTTAGCCGTCGTTTTCGCTTTCGATAAGTTTCGCTCGTATATAACGCTATCTAAAGTTATCGTTTTTACCGATCACTCCGCACTTAAATATTTATTAGCTAAAAATGATGCGAAGCCCCGCCTTCTTCGATGGATTCTCCTCCTACAGGAGTTTGATTTGGAGATCCGAGATAAGCGGGGAGCGGAAAATCTAGCGGCGGACCACCTCTCCCGTTTAGAAAATCCAGGTGCGGAAGCGCTCGTCGAATCTGAAATAAATGACAGATTCCCCGAGGAACGCCTTCTTGCCATTAATAAATCTTCGTCATCTTCGCCTTGGTTCGCAGATTTTGCAAATTTCTTAGTAGCGCGGGTCCTTCCAAAAGAGTTTTCCAGTCATCAAAAGAAGAAATTCTTTTCTGACTTGAAAAATTTCTTTTGGGAGGACCCATTTCTTTTTCGTATCTGCGCGGACCAAGCGGTCCGAAGATGCGTTGCGGGTGTGGAGTGCTTACAAATTCTTAAGCACTGCACGAGGGTCCAGCCGGGGGGCATTATCAAGCCAACTGGACCGCTCGGAAGGCGCTCGAGGCGGGCTACTTTTGGCCCACTCTCTTCAAAGACGCGCATAATTTTGTGCGCGCATGCGATAGCTGTCAGCGGTCGGGTAACATCTCTCGTCGCGACGAGATGCCCCAAAATTTGTTTTTAGAGTGCGAAGTCTTCGATTTGTGGGGCATAGATTTTGTTGGCCCCCTACCTCCATCTTTCAAAAATATGTATATTTTAGTGGCGGTCGACTACGTATCGAGGTGGGCGGAAGCGCAAGCTCTCCCCACCAACGATGCGCGAGTCGTCGTTACATTTCTTAAAAAAATTATTTTCTCGCTTCGGCACGCCTCGCGCAATTGTTAGTGATAGAGGAACGCATTTCTGTAACGCTATTATGGCTAAGACGTTAGCTAAATACGGAGTCACGCACAAGCTTGCCACCCCCTACCACCCGCAAACAAGTGGCCAAGTCGAGGTAGTAAATCGAGAGATTAAGCGAATTTTAGAAAAAACCGTTTCGCTAAATAGGAAAGATTGGTCCGTTAAACTCGACGATGCGTTGTGGGCGTATCGGACGGCATACAAAACCGCAATTGGTTGTACGCCGTTCCGGTTAGTCTACGGCAAAGCGTGCCATTTACCCGTAGAGTTAGAACATCGCGCACTTTGGGCTTTAAAACTCTTAAACCTCGACTCCAACTTAGCCGCTCAGAATAGAAAACTGCAACTAAACGAGCTCGATGAATGGCGTGCAAATGCTTTCGAGAGCAATAAATTCTATAAGGAGCGCTCTAAGTTATATCACGATCGAAAAATCAAGCCCCAAAAATTATTTTCTCCGGGCGATCTTGTCCTTCTTTACAATTCACGTCTTAGACTTTTTCCAGGTAAATTAAAATCTAGATGGTCCGGTCCCTTCCTAGTTGAAGAAGTTTTTCCATATGGAACCGTACTCGTCTCCCACCCGGACAAAGGTTCATTTAAAGTAAACGGTCATCGGTTAAAGTCTTATATAGCAGGCGACCCAGTGATCGGTTTTAGCGAAACCATAACTTTCCTCCACATTATAAACCCGCCAAAATAGTCAAGCTACACGACTATAAACAAAGCGCTCCTGGGAGGCACCCCTCGCTTATCTTTTTCGCCCTTTCCTCATTATCTTTGCTGCTTTTTCTAATAAACGCAGGGTTTCTGATCGGCCTTCCCGTACGCGTTTCAGGGAAGCTTCTACCCCCTTCCCTTTCTTTTCTTTGTATATATTGTCTTTCCTTTCTGTTCCGCATACTTACGATACAACATTGGGGACAATGTTGGACTTAAGTATGGGGGTATTTTCGTGCTTTAGTTTCTGCACTTCATTTTTTTTTCTGCATTTCAAAAATACAAAAAAATACATATAACACCAAAACAAAAACAAAAAATTAAAAAACATCTTAAAATAAAAAAATCCAAAAAAAGTTTTAAATGAAAAATCCAAAAAAAATTTTGTTCTCTTTCTTTCTTTTTTTTTTCCAAAAAACTCAAAAACAACAAAAAAATTTATATTTAGTTTCACTTTGTAAATATTTTTCATTTTTTGTACATACTTTTTTTTTCTCTCCCCCTTCCTCATTCTTGTACAAACCTTTTTATTCCCTTATTTTTGTACATATTATGAAAATTCTCTAAAAAAAATAATAAATACAAAAAAAGATAATAGGTCAAAACAAAATTCAAAAAAATTGAGAAAAACAAAAATACAAAAAAAAAGATAATAAATGAAAAACAAAAAATGATGATAAAAAAACTATAAAAATAAAAAAAAAATGTTTTGAAACAAATAAATCAAATATTTCATCCTTAACTTTCCTGCTATCCAAAAATTCCGTTTTGAGTTTAATTATATGCGGATTTGATTAATTCTTTGTTCACTACCCGTTTGTTAATTATTGATTGAAAAATTTAAATACCCGGGGTTAAGTTTTAAAGAATTCTTTATGCTTTGTTAAAAATAGCGAACTCGTTTTAGGCACTACTTCTAATTTTTCATTGATAGGAGCACGTATATTATGTTAGGAAATAACGACTATAGAATTCTATTATACTTACTTTTAGCTTTCTGAAACATTGGAACGTACAAATTATTAAGGTTGCTCCCAAAAATTTTTAGGATTACAATCTAGTTTTCCTTTCTCCCCTTACTTTTTCATGACCTACTTGGCATGAAAAATTCTATCCTTAAAAGATCCTATGTCAATGGGAATAAGATTTCGTTCCGTAAACATAGGCACCCAATAATTTAAAAAGATTATATATGGAGTAAGAGGATAAAATTCATTACTCCTACAAATATACATTGAGTTAATTTTATTCTTATGAAGTTGAAAAACAAAAATCATATTAGGAAAATAAGATTTCGTTTTCCTAATAATCCAAAAGAAAAAAAATGGATGTTCGAAAAAAAAAATTACCTCGCCTCAAAAATCAAAACCCTCTTCATAAACCCACTACCCCCTTAGCCAATTACACGATTCTAGAATTAATTCAAAAATCTTTTTGAGAGCATAATTAGTAAATTGTATTATTTCCGGTAGCACTCGTATAAGCTAGAGTTCTTATAATTCCAAACTATTTTCGTTAATCTAACCATTACAAATGTTGCCTTCTATTTGATTACATCAAGAAGTCTTTTGGCCAAAACTTTTGCGCTATTTAAATCATCTACATAATTTTAGGACTTAACTCTTACACCCCGTATATTTATTTCGATCTCTCTTATAATTGATTAAGCGGTAGCTAAAACTTAGAGTTTTTTTTATTCCTTATAGATTCACCTCAAACTTTTGCTCTGGAATAGCAAAAGCCTAAGTATGGGGGTATTTGATGAACTGTAAATATACGTATTTTTGTGCATATTAATTTAGTCATTTTCATTTATTTTCGTCATTTTTACTTATTTTTGTTCAATAAAATGCTCCTATTCTTGTAAATTTTCTTCTAACTTGTTTTATTTTATTTTGCAGAAAAATTTCAAAATCTGCCAAAATTTGGGAGGTACACGCCCGTGACAATTTGGTCACGCCCGTGACCGGGCCGTGACTGTGCATTTCCCGTGAAAACGGACGATTTCTGAAGTAAAAGCTTGACATGCCTGGGGTCACGCCCGTGTCACCCGACACGGGGCGTGACCCAAGCCCGTGTCCTCTCCTCTCGACAAATTCAGCTCGACGATCGTCGAGTGTCGACACCAACAGTCATGCCCAGCGTCACGCCCGTGACCTGGGGCGTGACTCAATTTCCGCTCGACGATTTCGACTCGACACTTTCCACTCGACATTCGTCGAGTGTCGACACCAACTGACACGCCCAGCGTCACGCCCGTGACCTTGGGCGTGACCTTTCCATCTAGCCCGACAAGATGCTGCCGAAGACTTTCGGCGCAACCCGCGCCCGGTTCTACCTCCCCGACACGCCCAGAGTCACGCCCGTGACCTGGGGCGTGACTGCCGCGAACTCAGCCCGAAGTCAACTTTCCTGTCCAATCGCCGGCCGCCTTCATGAATAGTACTGTCACGCCCCCCCTACACGCCCGTGACCGAGGGCGTGTACTTAGATTTTTTTGCCTATAAATTGCCCAGTTCTGTAATGTCCAAGGGTTCAGATTTTTGGGCCAATGTAGTGTCTTTTTGTGGGCTTAATCCGTGGATACTAGTGCTATGTAAGGAGATTTCTCCCTTCTTATTTCATGTTTTGTTTTGCTTTATCTTCTAGCTTTGTAATAGTTTGATAATTTTAATAAAAATGTTAGATTTTCTCTCTCTATATAGCATGAAAATTCATTTGGATGGCTCACTTCTTCTCCTTTTTTATCCTTGGTTTCATCCTTGTTCTTCATTTATGAAATGTGTGTGTGTGTGTATGAGCGTAATTTATTTACTTTACATGTCTTTAACTTTTCTTCATGCTTAGGCATGATAGTTTTTTTTTTCTCACCATGTCTTTTTCCTTTAACTTGTCTTCATGCTTAGAATTTTGATTTCATTCTCATGAATTTATAAAAGAGATTCAAAAAGTGATTTTGTTCCTTTTTTTTACTTAGTTTTCTTTTAGGATTGTAAAACCTCTTTTTGTTCTTTTCATCTTCTTTTTCACCTTTTTTATCACTTTCATAAAGTCATAAGAATGAAAATGTTGGCACTTTTATTTTCCAAAAACTTTGGTTCTTAATATGTTTTGAAAAACTTTTGTCTTCTAAATTTGTAATTTCTTCTTTTTATTTGTTTTTGGCAAAACCTAAGCATGAAAAAGTATAAGTTTTAATTTTTAGGTAACTTTGATTTTTCTTTGTTATTAGTGTGTGTGAGTGTATGAGAATAAACTTTGTTTTGTTCTTCTTAAATTTTCATATTGTGTGTGTGAGTTTATGAGTATAATTTTTTATGCTTTGGTCAAATTATGAAGAGTGTGTGAGTGTAGGTGTATAACTTTTATGCTTTGTTCAAATTATGAAGAGTGTGTGAGTGTAGGTGTTAGCTTTATTGCTTACTTGAAATTCATATGGAGTGTGTGTGTCTGTGTGTATTTATTTCCGCCTACTCGTTAAGAGTTAAATGGCGCACCGTTTTCATTTCCAGTCCTACTCGTTCGAGTAGGACTTGTAATTTTCTTTCTTTATTTTTCCGCCTACTCACTTGAGTTAAATGGCCGGACTTTATTTCTCGCCTACTCGTTTGAGTAGGATTTGTAATTTTTCTTTCTTTATTTTTCCGCCTACTCACTTGAGTTAAATGGCCAGACTTTATAGCCCTGTAATCGCATTTATTTTCTCCTACTCATTTGAGCAGGACTCGCTTTCATTTCAGTCCTACTCGTTTGAGTAGGACTTGCAAATTTTCAGCTTTTATTTACCGCCCCCACTCATTTGAGTGGGACTCGCAAATTTGAAATATGTAAATTTCTTTTATGTGCAACTTAGTTCCCTTTTTAATTTATAATTTGGAGTGTGCGTGAGTTCTTGTTTTAGCTAATTTTTCAGTTTTCTAAATGTTGTTATTTTTCTTGTGTCCCCTTCTTATAATCGTTTAGTGTTTAATTTCGAACTCGCGCCTCACTAAATTTTAAGCCGTCCCCATACCGATGTGTGGCTAATCGCTATTAGCCTCGGCATCGAAGAGCATTGGGACATTTAAAATGATTTCTAATAATTGAAGCTCTTTAATTTCATTTTAATTTAAGCACTTAAGGTTTACCCCGGGTTTACGACGCGTATGACCACATATCGATGTGTGGGCCCTATTTCCGTAGTCCATATGCTAGCTAGCCGAGAGGCCGTGCATATGGACCGATCACCCCTGGGTAAATAGAGTTGCGTGCATACCCTCGAGAGAGGACAAGCGTAATTCTACCGGATTGGGTTCCCCACCCAATAGCGGGGTTCTTAGCGTAAAGCGGGCGTTAAGAGGAATCCTTCGTCGGACTAACGTTCGGTCGAATAGTCTTAACGTTTAGGTGAGCGATATCCCTATAGCTAGGTGAGCTCACATTTGTGGAACCTCCACGGCCAAGTTGCCTTATTATTAATTTGAAAACTAAGTCTTTTTATTATTAAAAATTGTTTTAGTCTTAATCCGATTCGATGCCGAGCGTTAATCCTTCATCAAATATTTTCTAAATCGTTTTTTCGCTCCTTTGCTTTTCCGTCTTTTATTAAGTAAAAAATTCCACCTTACTTTCAGTAAAATAATAGTCCTCCCGGAGGAGTAAGAATAGTCAACACGACCCCGAGAACAATACGACCTCGGTATTCCCCCGAATATCGAGTACTACTTGCGATAGGTGCATTTGCCTACCCGAGCGAGCCCGCGGTGATCGACTCACCGAACCAACCACAGTAAGAGTCTGTTCGCGGGATCATCATGATGCTTGTAAAAGAACTATCTTTATGTGGACGTAATTATAGTGGCGAAAGCATAATGGTTGTGGATGCTTGATTACTTGAAAGAAATCGGAAGAGGTTGATGCATGTCATGAGGCTTGACAAATAAGGAAGTCTAAGGTGGTCCACTGCTATGAGGTGTGTTTCCTTACGGGTAGTAGTGTGGTTGTATGTTGTATGAGGTGGTTAAAAACCAATATTGATGATGAACCCTTAAGTGCCTTGGGGCATGAGATTGTGAAAGGGTGTAAGTGTGGGTGTTTGACCACACTGTTGGGTTTCTCTATGAGGATGGCGCAACACTTGTGCACGCAGCGGAAGAATAAAAACATCAAGAAAACCCAAAAGAGATGGGATCGGGCCATGGTAGTTGAATCAAGAAGTTAACATACAACTAGGCAAAAATTACCTCGGTGGCGTTGAGTCACAACTCAACGGAGATGCTCCAAGCTTCGTGTTCTTGCTGGTGGCGAGTTCTACGTGGAATGATGTCCACGTCTCTACAGAAATCCACACGAGCGGGAGAACACCGACCTATCCATCGCACGGACAATCAGGAAGGAGAATGACCGCACCTTGCTTTCCCACGGACTGCTAGGTCCGCGCCAGGGATAGCAACACCAGCAACGATCGCCGGAAGAGGAGGAAGTCAACGGAGCGAGCATGGCGGCGGAACCCTTCCGTCGGCAGGATTCGGGATCGGCGGAATGAACGAAATGGCAGAACACTTCCGTCGAAAGCGATCAGTTAGATAGATCCCGAAAAACCCTAAGTATCTATTTATACCAAAGGCATAAACAGACTTAGGAATATCGCTATCCGCAGACCACCCAGAAAATTAGGGTTCCAGAATCGGCGAGAATCACCTAGCAGATTCGGTGAGAATCAATCGGCAAGAATCACCTAGGATCGGCGAGAATCAGTCGGCAAGTATCATCTACGATCGGCGAGAATCAGAGTACAATACTCGACGATTCACGTCGAACGTCAGTTGACGATACACGACGATCGTCGACCTTGCGGTCGACGATAGTCGACCCGCGGTCGACGATACTCATCGATTCTCGACGATTCACGACGATCGGCGAGAATCAGAGTACAATACTCAACGATTCACGACGATCATCGACCTTCGGTCGACTATTCTTACCAATCCTTCAAGGCAACATTTGCCCAACCCGACGATCCTTTTAAGACAACACTTTGCCCATAACCCCATTCAGGTCGGTGATTGGTAACCTTTACCAACACAGTCAATCATCCAACTTCTCCACATCTCTTATGTGCGACCCTGCAGGCTCATATCGCGTTGGCAGTGAGATTACATGTTTGACCACTTCTAGATCACCATGGTAACTCCAACAGTCTCCCACTTGATCTTGAAAGTATCAAACCAAAAACCTCACAAATAATGAGCGGCATCTAGCAATGCATCATTGCTCCCCAAGCAATAAGAGTTTATAACTCATAAGCCTTTATGACCAATGTATCAGCGTTGTCTTTGTCCCTTTGTCCCTTACATCCGGAAAGAACTAGAGGCATGGACCGTGTCACCCTCGTAATAGCTCAATCCAAGTTTCTTGATCCAGGATGGACTTCTAGAGAATGGTGAGTCCAATATCACATATTGACTCAACCAAGCATGGCCATGCATTTCTCAGTCCAGTTCCATCAAGGGGCCCATGGATGCAACTCTTGTCATACAGGAGGACAAATTCCATATCTGCTCACACACAAACACCCAAATGATTCGTAACATGCCCAACAACCACCCTTATCATCAACCTTTCTCAAGGAAGACTTTAGATGGCATCAAAGCACGCTCTTCCTCACTTGATGAGTGCTGTGACTTCAGGTCAAAGGACCACAACACCATTGTCAATTGAGACCTACTCATGACACGATTGGATGACAATCCACAAAGTAGTCTCAGGTTGGGTCTGTCCAGTACAACTTGTTCACTAACAAGTACCTACGTGATGACTTGATATCACAATATCATGACTTGTGAGAACCGATCATCAGTCAACGCACGTGCTAGCCTTCATGTACCATCATCACCCTTAGCTTCTATGATGATACTCGACCAGGGACCTTTTAAGAATGAAGCTTCAAATAAATCATAGGCTCTTACATTCAAGTCACGTACTTGATGTCCCATGGAAGCGAACATTATAAGGGTATCTATTATGTTAACATTTAACTATCATATAGAAAAACTCATAATAAAAGAACTTGCCATTAATTGTAAGAGAAAAACTAGGTACACTGTTCATCATATGAACAAATGGTCAACAAAATACATGTTTACATGCAATCCACAAGATTCTCACTAGAGTTGATCATTTAGGTGTCGTATACCCATCGATCTAGTATGACCATCATGCTTTCTCTGCGCGAGAGGCTTTGTCAGTGGATCCGCAATATTCTCCTCAGTCGGCACTCTGCAAATGTTCACATCTCCTCATTCGACAATCTCACGAATAAGATGAAACTGCCGAAGTATGTGCTTGGAGCGCTGATGGGATCTAGGTTCCTTAGATTGTGCAATTGCACCATTGTTATCACAGTAGAGAACTACGGGACCAACAATGCTAGGAACTACATCAAGCTCGCCGATGAATTTCCTAATCCATACAGCCTCCTTCGCCGCATTAGCTGTGGCGATATACTCGGCCGCTGTTGTAGAATAAGCAACTGTCTCTTGCTTGGAACTCTTCCAGCTCACAGCTCCTCCATTCAGGCAAAACACAAAACCTGACTGAGACTTGGAGTCATCTCTATCAGTTTGGAAGCTAGCATCCGTGTAACCACTTACAACGAGCTCTTCCTCTCCACCATACACCAAGAACACATCCTTAGTCCTTCTCAAGTACTTCAGGACATTCTTGACTGCAATCCAGTGACACCCACCGGGGTCTGACTAATACCTGCTTGTCATGCTCAAAGCAAAGGAGACGTCGGGTCGAGTACATAACATCGCGTACATGATTGATCCAATTGCCGAAGCATATGGAATCAACTTCATGCGGTACTTATCTTCACAAGACTTTGGACACTGGTCCTTAGAGAGATTCACACCATGAGACATGGGCAAAAATCCTTTCTTGGACTCAAGCATGTTGAACCGCTTCAACACCTTTTCGATGTATGTACTCTGGGTCAAACCCAGCAACTTCTTCGATCTATCTCTATAGATCTTAATACCGAGTATGTAAGTCACTTCACCCAAATCCTTCATTGAAAAGCAGTTCCCTAGGTTGTTCTTAACAACTTTCAGGGTAGGAATGTCATTCCCAATCAACAGTATGTCATCTACATACAATATCAGGAAGACAACAATGCTCCCACTGATTCGCTTGTAAACACAAGGCTCATCTTCATTCTTGATGAAACCAAACTCTTTGATTTTCTCATCAAAATGAAGATTCCAACTTCGAGAGGCCTGTTTCAGTCCATAGATGGACTTATTCAGCTTGCATATTTTAGTGGCTTCATCTAGGGATACAAAACCCTCGGGTTGTGCCATATACACTTCCTCAAGGAGGTTTCCATTAAGGAAAGCCGTTTTGACATCCATCTGCCAGATCTCGTAGTCATAATACGCAGCAACAGCAAGCAATATCCTTATGGACTTTACCATGACAACAGGGGAAAAGGTCTCATCATAGTCAATACCATGAATTTGCTTGAAACCCTTAGCCACCAGTCGCCCTTTGAATGTCTGTACATTCCCATCCATGTCGGTCTTCTTCTTGAAGACCCACTTGTACCCTATGGGTCGTACCCCTTCAGGTGGTTCCACCAAGTTCCAAACTTGGTTTGCATACATGGAGTCCATTTCGGATTTCATAGCCTCAAGCCATTTGTCGGAGTCCGGTCCATTCATAGCCTCTTGGTAGGTTGCTGGTTCATCATCATGATCCATAAGCAACAAATTACCTATTTGAGACACGAGAAATCCATATCTCTCAGGCTCAAACCCCGGTCTACCAGATCTACGTAGGACTTGTGTTCCTTGAGCAGGTTCTCTAGCTACAACATCTTGTAGTCCTGTCTCAGAATCCAATTCCGGTTCATTCACTACATATGGTTCTTGAACTTCTTCAAGCTCTACCTTTTCAGTCTTTCTTGATAAGAACTCTTTCTCCAAGAAGACACCAGTCCTTGCGATAAACACTTTGCCCTCGGACGATAGGTAAAAGTAATACCCTTTCGTTTCCTTAGGATATCCCACCAGATAACATTTATCCGATTTGGGTTCCAGCTTGTCAGGCATTTGACATCTCACGTATGCCTCACAGCCCCAAATTTTAATGAACGACATACTAGGACGCTTCACAGTCCATATCTCATATGGTGTCTTCAAAACCGTTTTCGTTGGAGCGCGATTCAATGTCATTGCAGCAGTCTCTAAAGCAAAACCCCAAAAGGAAACAGGCAAGTCTGCATGACTCATCATCGAACGTACCATGTCTAATAGAGTATGATTTCTCCTCTCAGACACACCATTATGTTGTGGTGTTCTAGGTGGAGTGAGCTGTGATACAATACCACACTCTTTCAGATGATCACGGAACTCATGACTCAGGTATTCGCCACCTCGATCAGATCGGAGTGCTTTAACCCTTTTACCCAACTGGTTTTCTACTTCATTCTTGAACTCTTTGAACTTTTCAAAGGTCTCGGATTAGCACTTCATAAGATACACATATCCGTATCTACTGAAATCATCAGTAAATGTAACAAAGTAGAAAAACCCACCTCTAGCCATGGAACTCATGGGTCCGCATACATCACTATGTACAACACCCAAGAGATCCTCAGCCCTCTCAGTATAACCAGTGAAAGGAGCTTTAGTCATCTTGCCTAACAAACAAGATTCACATCGCTCAAATGATTCATAATCAAATGAGTCCAAAAGTCCATCTCTATGGAGCTTGGATATGCGCTTCTCGTTGATATGGCCCAAACGACAATGCCAGAGAAATGTAGGGTTCGAGTCATTTATTCTTAGTCTTTTATTATTTTCAACATTACAGATCAGATGATCCAAGTTCAAAACATAAAGACCATTAAACAATTGGGCTACATCATAACAAACATCATTCTTAAATATAGAACAACAGTTGTTCTTAATTATAAAAGAAAATCCAATCATGTCCAAGCATGAAATAGATGTAATGTTTCTAGTTATGGCCGGAACAAAATAACAATTATCTAGTTCTATTACAAGCCCACTGGGCAAAGAAAGACGGTAAACCCCTACGGCTACAGCAGCAACTCTTGATCCATTGCCGACGCGGAGGTCCACCTCCCCTTTACTCAGCAATCTTCTCCTTCCCAGTTCCTGCACATTTGTACAAATGTGAGAACCACATCCGGTATCCAATAGCCAAGATGAAGGAGCGGAAAGGTTTATCGCTATAACGTGAACATTTGAAGCGGAATTCATACCTCACTTCATTTTCTGCAGACCTTCAATGTACGAAGGACAGTTCCTCCTCCAATGACCAGCCTTGCCACAGTGGTGGCATTTCCCTTCCTTCACCGTGCTTTTCTTTTTCATCAGTGCAGAAGACTTGGGCTCAAGATATGACTTAGGTCCCACCTTCGTATTCTTAGAGCCCTTGGACTTGCCCTTGCCCTTATGCACCATCAGTATGGGGCAGGCAGGCTTGGCCTTCTTCATATTGATTTCGGCAGTTCTCAACATGCCTAGGAGTTCGGGCAGTGTCTTGTCTATTTCATTCATGTTGTAGTTCAAGACGAACTGCTCATAACTGTCCGGCAACGATTGCTGGATCAGATCTGTGGCCAACTCTTGACCAAGAGGAAAACCCAGCCTTTCAAGGTTCTCTATATACCCAATCATCTTGAGTACGTGAGTCCCTACTGAGTCTCGAACTCCCATCTTGCACTGAAACAACGCTTTTGTGACGTCGAACCTCTCTTACGAGCCTGCCCTTGAAACATTTTCTTGAGATGCTCGTCAATCTCCTTGCACCCCATGTTCTCATGTTGCTTCTGAAGCTCAGAGTTCATAGTGGCAAGCATAAGACATTCGACATCTAAAGCATCATCTGTATACTTCTTATAAGCATCCTTCTTAGCACGGGAAGAGTTCCCGGTCGGCACCTCGGGGGCTTCTTCTTCCAAGACATAGAGCTTTCGCTCTTGCATGAGAACAATTCTCAGGTTCCTGTACCAGTCCATGTAATTAGTCCCACTGAGCTTATCCTTCTCAAGGATGGCTCTCAGAGACAACGTGGAGTGTGAAACACTTGCCATGGAATTCTACGAGAGTTAATGCAGAATAAAATCAGTACTAAAATTTCAAATACAATTTATTTTAATTTGGACTTCAATTAAAACACTCCCACTATTTTATTCGAAATGATAGCCCTCACTAACAATTCGGAGAGTTCATGCGAGCTACTCTCTTAGTGGACAAGATCCGTATTTCACCAACACAATGACTCAGCTTTGGCTTTCCTCTCACGATGCGGTTATTTAGGTAGGCAACGCTTGCCAATTGCATCCTCATGCAATTCTTGTATGGTTGGTGAATAACTCCTTACTCGCATCCATCATATGGTGCATGCCAACCCTATGCCTCTAGGCACTCAACCTTTGAGGTCACCTAGTTAAGCTGGACCCGATGTCGACAGTGGGATATCACAATTATCCGCTTGCACCCTTACCAAGATAGATTAATGCACCTTGCTTTGGCAAGCCCACACTTCATCGATCGAGGCAGGAAGAGTGTCATCCATCGGAAGGCATCCGAACACTTAATATTTGATGAAGGGATTTTGATTATAGGTTAACAGTTAACCATGATCAACATTTGATCAATGTGCACATCCAAAGAAAAACAATTTTTCTAAAACCACATGCATCCCTTATGTGCACAACCTGACACCATCAACATTTGATAGAAGGAAGGGCTAAATCTGAACATCCGGAAACTTCCAAATCCTCAGATTTACATGCATTGGACAAAAGCAAAGACAACTCAACTTAAAGCAGTAGACAAGCTCATCTCTCTATGTTGGATTCAAAATCCAAAACAAACACGAGGGATGGTTACTGCTAAGGAGACTACAATTTCTAACAATTAGAAATTTCCATGAAATCCCAGACGTTCTTGGTGGGGTACCAAGACTAAATCTAGACATTTATAACACTTCTAAATCCCTAGGTTTACACGCACTGGAATAACAAAACTTCCAATACAACAATCATGGCCGAAACCTGCCTCTGATACCACTGTTGGGTTTCTCTATGAGGATGGCACAACACTTGTGCACGCAGCGGAAGAATAAAAACATCAAGAAAACCCAAAAGAGATGGGATCGGGCCATGGTAGTTGAATCAAGAAGTTAACATACAACTAGGCAAAAATTACCTCGGTGGCGTTGAGTCACAACTCAACGGAGATGCTCCAAGCTTCGTGTTCTTGCTGGTGGCGAGTTCTATGTGGAATGATGTCCACGTCTCTACAGAAATCCACACGAGCGGGAGAACACCGACCTATTCGTCGCACGGACAATCGGGAAGGAGAATGACCGCACCTTGCTTTCCCACGGACTGCTAGGTCCGCGCCAGGGATAGCAACACCAGAAACGATCGCCGGAGAGGAGGAAGTCGACGGAGCGAGCACGGCGGCGGAACCCTTCCGTCGGCGGGATTCGGGATCGGCGGAACGAACGAAATGGCGGAACACTTCCGTCGAAAGCGATCAGTTAGATAGATCCCAAAAAACCCTAAGTATTTATTTATACCAAAGGCATAAACAGACTTAGGAATATCGCTATCCACAGACCACCCAAAAAATTAGGGTTCCAGAATCGGCGAGAATCACCTAGCAGATTCGGTGAGAATCAATCGGCAAGAATCACCTAGGATCGGCGAGAATCAATCGGCGAGTATCATCTACGATCGGCGAGAATCAGAGTACAATACTCGACGATTCACGTCGAACGTCAGTTGACGATACACGACGATCGTCGACCTTGCGGTCGACGATAGTCGACCCGCGGTCGACGATACTCGTCGATTCTCGACGATTCACGACGATCGGCGAGAATCAGAGTACAATACTCAACGATTCACGACGATCGTCGACCTTCGGTCGACTATTCTTACCAATCCTTCAAGGCAACATTTGCCCAACCCGACGATCATTTTAAGGCAACACTTTGACCATAACCCCATTCAGGTCGGTGATTGGTAACCTTTACCAACACAGTCAATCATCCAACTTCTCCACATCTCTTATGTGCGACCCTGCAGGCTCATATCGCGTTGGCAGTGAGATTACATGTTTGACCACTTCTAGATCACCATGGTAACTCCAACACACACTGTATTGGTAATGATGAAAAAAAATATAAGTCGATGTTTGGCCATGGTCCTTTGGTGATTTGTTCACAGAGGCACCTACCGTTCCACGATGATGTGAAACTACATGCGGTGTGAGTCCACATGCGGTGTCGTAATTCTAGGTTAAGGATAGTGTGGCAGGTCTACGGGCTTGCCAGTCGTCACACCGACGGGAGTTAACAGATAGACTTGAACGGTTGGGCATTGGTCCTCGGTGTCTACTTCCCGAGGCACCGCCTGTGCTAGTGGACGGTTAGCCTTGGTCCTTTGGTGATTTGTTCACAGAGGCACCTTCTGCGCCACGATGATAGGCCAGTTGGGCTGGGCTCTCGCTGCACATCTACCCGAGAGCCCTTCTGAGTCGTAGTATGCATGTGAGCTTCACTGTTGTGTTATTAGTGTTGAGGCGTACAGAGGCCTAGGCTTGGTAGTGTGGATGCCCGCCTAGTAGTGGAGAAGCCCGCTTCACTATCACCGCCTGGCCACGCCGATTGACTCCTGAGAGGTTAGCTACCTTCTCGAAAATTGGGAACTACAATTCTGTGTTGACATAGCAGTTGCATGTGCGTGATCATGGGTGAGTCATTGCATTGCATTCACGTCATTACATTACATTGCATACACAGGATCCTTATCGTATAAGTTTGTATGGGCACTCTTATACGATGAGTTACTTTACTATTGAGTTACTTTATATTGTAGTTCTATATTTTATATTATTGTAGATGGTAGTACTGCTAGAGTAGTTTGTTTACTCACTTGGTGTTTTAGTGACATGCTCTGATATTGTTCTCTCTTATACAACCTTTTTGTACAACTACTCTTTTATATTTATATATTGTACTTTGTCATTTTCTCCACCCGGTGCCGAGGAGTCGTCGGAGGAGCGGATGTGATAGCCACTTAGTCTTTATGACTAACAGTTGCTACGTCTTCATTTTTAGGAGGGATCCCCGCAGATAGAGCAACAACAGGTTACGTAGGAGGATAGCCAGGCCAGGATGACAGGGCCTGAGGTGACTATACCGTCGATGCAGTCAGTGACTGATGTGAGTGTTTTGTTGAGAAACTCTTTTGTTGCCCCTTTGGGCATGTACTTTGATATTTAGAAGCCTTGGTTGCTTCTTATTTCTTTTGTACTCATGGACTTGTATACTAGTATGTATTTTGACTTCTGTTTATATATTATTTATGTTGGTGTTGGCATGCATGGTATGATTAGCCGGCAGGATAGGCGTCTTGCAGTACAGGTTAGCCTGTGCGCTAACGTTACCGCAAGGTGTCTGTTATAAGCAAAAGACTTCCCTCGTGCCGTGTTTTGTGTTCTGGGAGGGGGGTCTTACATAGCTTCAACTTGCTCCCTAAATCTTTTCTTAGATAGTTGAGCTTCTTTCTCTTTAAGCAATGCAGAAGAAGTCATCTCCACCTCCTCACATACCATATTATGAATCTGAGGTGGAGGACTGTACATGGACTGTACTGCAGTCTGAATGGCATCAAAATGAGCTGGTTGACAACCAGACTCAACAGTTTGATCTTCATCATACCATATGGGAGGATGACTTAGAGTTTCTGTGATGCTATTGGATGTCCAGATAATATGCTCAGAGCTTGCCTTTATCATAACTCTCTCCCCCTTTATGACTTCTCTTTCTATATGATCCCTCATGTCATTCTTATGAAATCTAACTTGACAATCCAGATGATTGACCCACGAGGACACAAGATTCTTTACTTTGTGCAAATGTTTATCTAGTTTTTTGCCAAAAGCCTTGAAATCCTTAACCAAAGAGTCTATATGATTAGATAGATGAGTTGCAATATCCTTGGAGGTAGAGGTTATCTTGGTCTCCAGAGCAGTAGTTTGCTCAGCTATTTTTAACAATTTAACAGCATGCATGACTCTCATGTTCTCATTCATTCTATTATGATTTTAAGGAACATAGCCTTGTTTAACAACTATTTCATCTTCAGTCTTCTTTGATTCCTGCTGCTGTTTAGCAATATATACTACAACATTAGCTCCTTTTCCAAAGAATTCAGTCATGTCTTTCTTCAGCAAGTTGACTTCAAATCTAATGGATCTAATTTCCTGGGCGAACTGGAACTGCAACTCTTTAGTTCTTTCATCTACATATTTTTCAAGTTTATTTCTTTATTGGTCTAGCATTATCTGCATTTGAACTAGAAGTGTGCTTAAATCCATAGAAGGAGCGGGTGCTGTTCCAGACTGAATGATCTTCTTATAACGTTTACTCCTCTTTTTTTCAGTTCCAGACTGAATGATCAGACAACTCCCCCTCAACCCTTGCACTTTCTTCACCAATGTTGGTGTTTTCAGGTTTACCTCATCTTGCTGAGCTACAGCATCAGGAAATGGGTCTTCTAGAAGAGCAGTTATCTCCCCCTAGATATCTGTATCTGTATTTAGAAAGTTTTCTTCCTCAGTCTCCTTGGTGACTACCCCCTCATTTTCTCTATCAGTCATTTCCTATTCTAGTTCCTGTACTACTTTCATTACTATGGTATGTACAATATCTATATCAATATCAGGTATAATATTGAGGTTCTCCCCATCACTTGGATCCCTATCTGGGAATGTCTCCCCCTGCACTTGAACACCAGTACCATGAGAGGGTATTGGAGATTTTGCAGGTGACACATCATCTTGTTTCTCTAAACTAGAACTCTCTCGTACTTCAAAATCACTAGAAGATTCTTCTTCCACAACCACGAATTTCTTCTTTTTCTCCTTCTCCTTCTCCACTACAGATGTTTCCTTGGAAAGTACTCTATCTCACCTTGCCAGTATCCTCATGTCCATTCTTCTTATATGATTGATTTTAGAGTCAATCTTGAGGTTGAGGCTGTCAGGAATGGAATGAACTAAGTATAAGCTTATAATTTTACCCATGTTGGGCTTCTTGATGCTCTCTACAATCTTGTCAAAGACTATTTACTCCTGTTAGTCTTGACTTTAAATATTATTCCAGTCATCAGCTCAAACATAAATGTAGAGATCCTGTCATGTCCTCTTGTCTTGCACAACAACACCTTTCCTACTATCTCTGACAGGAATTTGCCTTGTGAATTAATACCCTTCCTGTTCAGGGTGCTTTCAATCTTAGTGGTTGGGAGTAATCCACACCATTCCAAAGAATCTACAGTCCTGGCAGAATCTAGATTATCCTCTTGATCAATTCATGGTAAGTGAAATATCTTGGCCAATCTCCTGGTTGTGATTTTAACCTTTGCTCCATTCACTTTAGACTTAATTTTTTCTGAGTTTGCATCCGGATGAGCATTTGAGAAGAATTCTGAAACTTCTCATTTCCAGATATTTGATGGCTCAGAGAGCAGATATTCCAAACCAACTTCATTGATTATTGTTATTACATTGCTAATTTCTTCACCTGCTCAGTTTAATCCATTGCAAACAAGCTCATAACCTTCAAAGATGTTGTCGTCATTCTTGGGTGCCATTGGAGTGGAGAGAAAGGACTGACAAGTGTCGACTGATCAGGGTTCTAAGTCTCGACAATCAGGAATCCAAAGTTCAAGAAATCAAGAAAGCGTAGTCGACTTATACTCTCAAACCGTATTTATAGTCTAATCTTTCCTGAATACGAAAGGGTGCGTTGCATTTAAAATGTTCCAATTTTTTTATTAGGTAAATACCTAGTGTCAACACAAGAAAAATTGTCTATCGAGATGTGTCGACACAAGGCGACACAAGGATAATGTCTCTTGACACATACCTTAGGGTCTCAACACTTACTTTAGTGTCTCGACACATTACCATATATAGTGTCGACACATTTTATTATGTCTTGACACATTCTCAGATGTCTCGACACAACTTTAGACTTAGTCAAAATTTTGTTCTCTAAGTTACAGATACTTGATATTTATGAGGTCTATCCCTGATATCTAAGTAAACTTAATTACTGACTAATTTTTTATTTTTATTTTATATTTGTTTTTATGTGTGCATAAATTACTCAAGATTCAACATTTCAAGTTCAAACTTAAAGAAATTAAATTATTCTTCTTCTAAGGACTTACTAAAAATATCAGCAAATTGTTTATTTGTTGGAACAAATTCTAAAATAATATCTTCATTTTATGCATGCTCCCTAATAAAGTGATATCTAATTTCAATATGTTTTGTTCTACTATGTGACACGGGATTGTTTGCAATTTAAATAGCATTAGTAGAATCACAAAGTAATGGAATTTTACTTTGCTGTAAGTTGTAATCTTGTAATTGATGTTGAATTCAACGCAATTATGCACATCAACTTCCAGCAGAAATGTACTCAGATTCAGCTGTGGATATTGCAACACTTGTTTACTTTTTGCTGCTCCATGACACCAGCCTTCTCCCAAGGAATTGACATGAACCTGAAGTGTTTTTTCTATCTTCTTTACATCCTACATAATCTGTATCTGAAAAACCTATTAGTTCAAAATCACTATTCCTAGGATACCATGGACCAAGATTAGGTGTGCCGTTTAGATATCTCAATATTCTCTTGACAGTTGTATAGTGAGACTCTTTAGGGCAAGCCTGATACCTATCACAGACACAAGTAACATACATTATGTCTGGTCTATTTGCTGTTAGAGAGAGCAGTGATCCAACTATGCCCCTATACAAGGTGATGTCAACTTGCTTGCCAACATCATCCTTCTTTAAAGACATACTGGACCGCACAGGAGTTCTCATGGAAGTGGTTGTTTCCATGCCATACTTCTTGATTAACTCCTTGGTGAATTTAGATTCACTAATAAAAAGTCCATATATAGTTTGCTTAACTTGGAGACCCAAGAAAAACTTGAGTTCACCCATTCTTCTCATTTCAAACTTACCTTGCATACGTTTGACAAACTTTGTGCAAAGTGACTCATCAGTAGAACCAAATATAATGTCATCAATATATATTTGTACTAAGATGGTCTTGCCTTTGACTTCCCTTAGGAATAGTGTTTTGTCTATTTTCCCTCTAGAGAATTTATTCTCTATAAGAAACTTAGACAAAGTCTCATACCAAGCCTTGAGGCTTGTTTTAATCCATAGAGAGCTCTTAATAAAAGATAAGCATGAGTAGGATGAGTAGGGTCAACAAAACTTGATGGTTGCTCAACATAGACCATTTCTTTGAGGTTACCATTAAGGAAGGATGACTTCACATCCATTTAGTAAACCTTGAATCCTTTGTAGGATGCATAAGCTAGGAAAAGTCTAATTGCTTCCAATCTAGCCACTGGTGCAAAGGTTTGATGAAAGTCTATACCTCTTCGTATTTATAGCCCTTTGCAACTAGTTTATCCTTGTTTCTGACTATAACACCATTCTCATGCAATTTGTTCTTGTAGATCCACATAGTTCCTATGATGTTACATTCATCTGGTCTGGGAACCAGCTTCCAGATTTTACATCTCTTGAACTGGTTCAATTCTTTCTGCATAGCCCCTATCCAAAATGGGTGTATATTGGCTTCTTCAAACTTCTTTGGTTCTGTATGTGGCAGAAAACTTGAGTACATCATAATGTTGTGTTGTCTACTCCTTGTGGTTACTCCATGAGCTGCATCTCCAATGATCAATTCCCTTGGATGATCTTTTAGATGTCTGACAGCAACTGGTAACGTGACCTATTCTCTTTGAACAACTACATCATGTTGCTGAGTCTTTTCTTCTTGTTGTTCATGAGCATGCACTTCCTCAACAATATTGACTCCATATTATATACTTTGGCTTGTTGGAATAGAGTCTTCTATTGAAAACTCCTTTAGCTTCAATTATTCTCCTGTTGTGCTTGATGTACCTGGCTTATCATTATAAAACATAGAACTTTCATCAAATACAACATGAACATACTCCTCTAAAACTTGATCCTTCAAGTTGTATACACTATAGGCCTTATTGTGGTTACTGTAACCAACAAATATGCCTTCATTGGACTTCTCGTCAAATTTGGTTATGTATGTTTTCCCATTATTTAAGACAAAATACCTACATCCAAAGATTCTGAAATTGGTCAAATTTAGTTTTCTGTCCTTCATTAGTTCATAAGGAGTCTTATTCAACCTTTGTTGATTGAAGCTCTATTAAGAACATGACATATTGTGTTAATAGGTTCAGCCCAAAAATATTCTGGAAGAGAAGAATCACTCAGCATGGTTCTTACAGCTTCATTGAGAGCCCTATTCTTTCTCTCATCAATTTCATTTTCTTGGGGTGTTCTTGGAGCGGAAAACTCTTGTTGAATCCCAAATTCTTCACAAAACTTTGTCATACATTCATATTGAAACTCATTTCCATGATCACTTCTGATTCTGACCACAGAAATGTTCAATTCATTCTGTATTTTTTTGATAATGTCTTGAAGACATCAGGAGTTTTAGATGTTTTTCTTAAGAAGAAAACCCAAGTGAATCTGGAATAGTCATCAACAATCACATAGGTGTAGACTTTCCTTCCTAGACTATGAACTGGCATAGGACCAAACAAGTCCATATGTAAGAGTTATAGACACCTCATTGAGTCTTTGGTTTCAATGCTTTTGAATGAAGCTTTGGCCTGCTTGTCTTTTTGGCATGCAGAGCAAATGCTCTCCTTAGAGCATTTAATATTAGGACCATTCCTAACAAGCTCTTTACTGAAAAGCTTACCTTTGGCCTTATAGTTCAAATGAGCTACCCTTTTGTGCCACTTAACACAGTGTGAAGCCTTCTCATTTGCAACTAGGCAAATGGGTGAGTCTGACTTTAGACAAAGAAAATTTAAGCAATATACATTCCCACACCTAGTTCCTGTCAAGATGACCTCTTGGTCACTTGACTTCTTTATGTGGCACTTATCCTTGTGGATTGAAATGTCATAGCCAAGATCACAAAGTTGGTTTATGGTTATAAGGTTGTGTTGCAACCCTTCCATATAAGCTACATTGGTGAAAGTGACTAAGTCATTTGAGATCTTACCATAACCTCCGGTAATCCCTTTGTCAGCTCCACCAAAGATCACCTTTGGTCCATTCTTTTTAGGAATATACTCCCTCAAATTGCTCTTTGTTCTAGTCATGTGTCTGGAACATCCACTATCCAAGTACCAAATTGATCTATCTTTGGTGCTTGGACATACCTGCAATATAAAAAAAATTTCCGTAGGAATCCAATTATTTTGGATCCTATGTGCTTGTTAGTTGTGGCTCCAGTGAGACCACTTGTGAACTTCTTAACTGGAGACATATTCTGAACATGAGACATAGTGTAATTTAACCAATAGTCCAAGGCAAAGTGTCCTATTCTTCCACAACACCAGCACTCATATCTGTTATACCTCCTCTTTGGAGGAACAGAAGGAACTTTATGCTGACATTTCTTATGATAGGAATCAGCAAACTTGACAGTTGTATTTTGACTGGGAGCAAAATTACAGTTTTGCCTTTCAGTCACAGCAGTCCTACTTGGAGCAAGCATATTAGGAATAGCTTTCCTATTCACATATGAGTTTGGTCCAACTGGTTCAGATTTCTAGGTTTCTTTTCGCTTGGTCTGAAACATAGGTTGTGGAATGACTGGACTCTTTTGTCCTGTCAGCTTTTTGCATCTTCTTCTCTTTTGTTTAACATACCCAAGTCCACTTCCATGTGTTCCTGAGAAGGTATCTATAATTGGGAGCATAGTTTTGGTTTAGAAAATTATTGTACTATTCTTTTCCCATTCAGGAGTTTGAGTTCTAACTCCTGAATGGTTGCATCCTTTTGCTTTAGCAATATAATTTGATCATCAATGATCTTAGTCAGCACGGACAACTTTGACCTTTGAAGACCTATCTTCTGAGCATCCATCTTATGATGATACTCAAGACTTTTTATTGATTCAATTTCTATAGCTTGTTCTTTGACAAGCTTCTTATTCTGTACAAGTGCTTCCAGCAGTTTTCCAAATTTACCTGTAATCTGTTGCAGTTCATTCTCAGGGCTGGACTTATTTGAATCTAACTTTGAGTCACATGAGTCTAACTCATCCACAGTTTCATGAACAGAATTTGTAGAACAACAAGAATTGTCAAATATTACCTGAGTATCCTGACATTCAACATTTTTTTCTGGATTATCAGATAGTGCCATCAAGTTAATCTCCATATTATCTTTAGAGTCACCATAGTGTGATGAAGTTGTGGAGTTTTTATCATTGTATATGACCTCTCTGATGAAGTCCTCTTCATAGGAGAACAGTCCAATATATGCATGTTCTTCTGATTCAGTTGAATCAGTATCACTATTAGATAACGTCTTTGGCTTTTTTGCCATTAGACCCTTTTCTGATTTCTTATTTTTATAGAACTTTTCCTTTCACTGTCTATTCTCCTTTCTTTTTACTGGATAGTCAGTAATGACATGTCTAGGCCTGTTACAGCAGTAACAAATAATATCAGTCTTAATTTGTTTATTCTGATGAGAATCATACCTTACCATATATTTATCTCTGTGTTTGTCTTTGCTTTTACTGGAACTTGGTCTAGTTGATTTCTTCTTATTCCACTGCTTCCTTCTTCTAATCATTTTCTTGAATTGTCTGGTGAACAGTGCCAATTCATCATCTGATAATTCTTATGATGAAGAATTGGTTCCAGTGATATCTGTATCTTCATGTCTTCTTAGTGATGATGAGATTTCTCTTCTAGCCTTCTTTGATGTATCTTCTTTGAAGGTCACATATCTAGTCTGATTTGAACTTCTGGCAGATTCAACTTCAACTTTTCTAGAATTTAGCTGAAGCTCATGCGACAACAGCTTTGCAGACAAGTCTTGGGGCAATATGTTTCTCAGATTCCCTATTTCTCTTAAAACACAAATCTTTATGTCCTATTCTTTATTTAGGGATCTCAAAAATTTGTCATTAAGCTCATAATTTGAGAAGTCTCTGTCATAATTCTTTAAGTCATTGACTATTCTAAAGAACTTTTCATAACATAGTTATATGGAATCAGTCTTTCCTTGTCTGAATGCCTTATACTGCTGGTTGAGTAGAGACTTTCTGTCATCTCTTACTTCTTCTGTACCTTCCATGTAGACTATGAGAGTGTCCCACATCTCCTTGGACGTTTTACAGTGCAATAGATTCTAAAAAGTTGAATTATCTGCTGCACTGACAATTATATTTTGTGCACTTTTTCCATGGGGGCAAGAACCACTTCATCCTTTGTCATCTCAGACAGTTTCTTAGGAGTTTGAACATTTGTATTTAAGATAGATATCTTCATTGGAATATATGGTCCATCTTGTACAGTTATAAAGATTCTTGGATGTGAATCTTACATAAACAATCTCCCTCTTTGCTTCTATATAGTAAAGTTATACTTAGTATATATAAACATTTTAATATAGCTGAGTTCGCTGTGAGATTCAGAAGCTATTAGATCTGATATATTTCAACTACCCTTTGGATCTTTTTCCGACTATTAGGTCTTTTTTAAACAACCTCCCTCTGATACCATTTGAAAGATAAGCTTATGGGTAGTTAATCACCTGGAGGGGGGGTGGGGGGTGAATAGGTGTCTTTTAAAATTCTGTCACTTAGATTAAATGTTCATCAGATATTAAGTTCAGCAGATAATATACTTTCACAACAACATAGCACAATCAATCTATAGAACACAGCTCATGCAATCCACAGTACACCGAGAATTTATAGTGATTCCCCTATCTAGAGTACATCCACTTTCACCCTTCTTCCTCATTAGCAATGTGCTAGATAAGGTTATATCTCCTCCTCTTCAACTGAGATCAAAAGATCTTGTAGGCTCAGTTTCTGTTAAGAAACCTACACTTAGACCAACAGGTCCTACCTTAGAGAGTTTCCCAATATCCTACCTCAGGTCCCTCAAGAACCCTATCTTAGCTTTTATAACACAGGCTTACCTCAAAAAATTATTTCTCCTACCCCGGGTCCCTAAAGAACCCTACCTTAGCCTTTATAAATTAGGCTTACAACTCAAAAAATTATTTCTCCTACCCACTTAGATCGAAAATGGATCTGACAAAATAAAGAGGTAAATAAGAATGATAATAATATCAGAAATCAGCTATCCTATAATCTGACTTATCTGAGAATTCCGATTCTTCAATTCAGCTGCACTGGATAAATTCTTGAAAAGCAAGCTAGCTGAAATGATTCTTCCCTGGATCTTCAATCTTCTTGATGATCAGCTTGATTTCCTTGAATAATTTGTAGAGCATATCCACTTAATCTTCTCATCAACTTTGATGAAAGGATCTGAAGATTTTCTTGAATACCTTCGCCTTCCTTCTTCTCGTGATTGTCGCATTCTTCTTACTTAGAGAAAAATGATTGATTAAGTGATTATTCTCATTGTTGAATTCTATGTAGACAACCCATCTATTTATAGCCTTCTCGGGTTGTTGGTTTCTGATTGATGACATCAGCATGTGACATCATACTTCAAATTCTCCTTTAAACTATTTCTGCTGAGACATCACGTTACTGTAGCTGATGTGACAGTTCTGACTTGTCTTGATGTCTTGACTCTATTCAACTTCAGGATAAAAAGTGTCGAGATGTTCCACAGGTCTCGACACAGTATTACTTAGTGTTCTTAGAAGACGTCGAGACATCTTAGCAGTCTCGACACATTATTACTTAGTTGAATTTTCAGTCTGAACTTGAAGGTGTCGAGACAGTTGACTTGTCTCAACACAACTGTCATCTGTGTCAATATCTTTAAATCTGCACTGTGTTGAGACAGTTGAATTGTCTTGACACAACTGTCTACCGGGTGTCGACACTTTTATACTTTCTTTAATTCTTTACTGTGTCGAGACAGTTGAATTATCTCGACACTGCAGTCTGATGGTGTTGACACTTTTGTACTTGCATTAATTCTTCACAGTGTCGAGACAGTTGAATTATCTCGGCACTTCAGTCTGTTGGTGTCGACACTTGTTTAATTCTACACTTCAGTCTTCATTGTGTCGAGACAGTTGTTTTGTCTCGACACAGCTGACTTGATCTTCAATGTGTCGAGTTAGCTGACTTGTCTTGACACAGCTGACTTGATTTTCAATGTGTCGAGATAACTGACTTGTTTCAACACTACTGACTTAGTCTTCAAGGTGTCGAGTTAACAAACATGTCTCGATATTGTTGACTTAGTCTTCAAGGTGTCGAGTTAACATACTTGTCTCGACACTGCTGACTTATTATTTAAGGTGTTGAGTTAATAGACTTCTCTCGACACTGCTTATGCAAAGGTGTCGACATAGTTGAAGTGTGTCGACACTTTTGTACTTAGCCATTTTTCTGCACTGCAAGTTGCTAGATCTTGATTGTGTTGATTTCACTCAACACTTTACTGACTTTACTCGATGATTTTGTACTTAGAAAATTTTCTACACTTTCTAGTCAACTTCTTGAGTCCATCTATCAACATAACTTGGACCACCTATCCAATAACTATGACATAGGCAACATGCATGCATGAACTGAAACATACATTAAATAGACACATGTGTATATCATTGAATTTAAAGGGCTTATTCAAATCAAGTACATTGTTTCCAATGTACCCAACAGTAGTCCTCCTGGTGGTTATAGATCTCCTACTAGTCCAAGTTTACAACACCAACCTGTAGTAGTGGCCGAGACCACTCTAGTCGTGGAGACTTATAATGTTGTTGATGTGATGACAACAATCACCATGAGGAAACTGTTTAGAAAATTATTGTTATCTGCAAGTTCTTCACACCTCTAGATCATCAACAATATTTATAAGTTTCTCCGGATGAAGGCATTTTATCTACTTCTGAGTGGACTCTGTTATGTATCAACTCTTTGTAGGCATCACCCTCATCATTTCCCTTCCCTCAAGTATATCATATCTTTTATCTCACTCTCACTTATTAGATACTTTCAATCATAAAAAAATGTTGGTCAAATGACATTCTCCCTATAGATCTTAAGTTTCTTTTTGTTGTTGATAGTTCTACAATACCTCTCTAGATCTTCCAAAATTTATCTTACCTACACTACAATTGCATAAAATTTTAGTTATTTCCAATATGAATCTCTATCTTAGATATATTTATCAACCGTAATCTCAAATGCTCCATCTCATTTTTCTCTTTGCATTTTGTCATACATGATCTATATAATTCCACACATGCAATAATCATATAGTATAGGTTATACTGGAACCCCATAAAATATAATTCCCGAGCACAAGACATAAGAAGACATAAAAACTCTAAACAACAAACCATGACTTCCTTGTGCTATATCAGGTGGAACACCAACTAAACTAAAGAGTGTCAAACACAAAAAAAATCTAAAAATCAATGGCCTTTTGGAATTTACAAAACAATAATAGAGCAAGAAATGTGGGTCAACGAAAGCTGATCAACAATTATGCAACGACTCACACTCCTCCCAATTGTCTTGTTGGTTAATAAGAAATTTTATCATGCCATAAGTCAAAACTTCATGTAATAAATAAAGAATCATAAAGACATACACGATAAATAATGTGTAGGGTGTCACAGGAACCAAATAAATTGTGTATGTGTCGAACAGGCAATGGGATTACTGTATGATAAAAGACGTACCCAACTAGTCCATAAATCGAAACTTTTGAAATGTTGTGACTATTTTTTATTGCACATAAATCATAAGGTCTGGTGCTAAATTTCACATGGTCATGAGGTTCTATGTTGTAAATCTTGGATCATATAGCACCCTTAGAAGGTGTGGATAAGAGTTCTTAAAACTATTTAAAATTAATGAGAAGAGAAATTAAAGATATCTAGTTTATGTTGATACCGCCGACGATAGTGATACCATTTGACAATATCAACAGAAACTTAGATTTAACAATTAAAACTCAGATTAAAAACAATTGCCACATGATAAATGAGAAACAGTAATTTTATTTCAAGGAGAGTAATGAATACAAAAATTTTGATCCCAATCATGTTTGGGGTCGAGACGATGCTACAAATCTTTTTCTCTTTTTTATACTGACCTTTATCCCCAAGAACCAGTTGGTTCTAGCCTATCTATCTCATATACGGCCTCGAACCACCTGTAGGACCTTCATTCGTGACATAGAATATAATAGAAATTTCGGTCGGTGCCCCACGCTATATTCCCTGTACAGTCAACAAAGTTACTCAATAAAACCATTTCATTCACGCATCCTAACTCAGAGTGCATTCTAGCAGATGTAGTTAACTTAGTTATAGAACCAAATGCCAGGAATGTCCACTACAAAACATAGGAATGATATTTAATACACAACATATTCTGGCCTTAAGGTCTTACAACTATTTTTGTTACAAGATGTGTCTTCCATACATCGGCACACAGGCCGACCGACCACATATGAAAATAGAAAATGTTCGCCTTTGGGCCTTTGAGGGCCAGCCAATCACAACATAAGGTACTTCAGCCTGCTATTTTCAACAAGGATCTCCAGCACCTGCATAGCACGACCCACCAAAACATGGCAAAACAAAGCAACAACCAGCATTAGCTGACCAAATTATAACGACCCCACCACTTACTCAGGGTAGCGGTTCTCCTTCCATGCAAACAGCAGTATATATATCTTTTGGCAACAAAATATGCATTTAAGCACCATTCTCCATAGACGTTAGCTCGATCGGCCACACGCCCCATGCACTCTGGGCACATTATCGGTGTACCGGATTTCCCAGGGTTCCAGCACCATCCACAGTCTCAGACTTGATGGTCCAAACTTGAGCATTCTAGTCTTTCCGGCCCGTAGCCTAAGACTCTCATTATGCCAACAACGAAAGCCAGTTACTTTGGGCAATCTAGTCCGAATGTCATAAAGCGGGTACAGATCAGCTCTTTCCCGTTTCTAAAATCTCCATGCCAATATCGTCGGCCAAAGCAATCATTGTGAATGAAAAGACGCTGGTCAACCTCTCCTTTCCCTTTCGGCTCTCTGCCTTTTTGATGGGCACTTCAGGCTCTCAGCTTCAATTTCCACCCACCTTTTCCCCAAGACATGGGCTCATAATGATCACATCAATGGCAGTGGTGATTTTCTCATCTAGTACCGCCCTATACCTACAACTACCGTTATGTGGTATCTTACTATCGTCGCACGATAGCAACCAGAGATGTTGGTACATCAAATTCAGCTAGGTTCCGTCAGCGATAGATGTAATGTCGCATGGTAACCTCCAGTGGCCAACCACCCGTTGTTTTCAAGAAATTTGGGGCATTACAATTCTCCCCTCCTTTAAGATATTTCATCCCGAAATCCACATTTAACAGGAAACAACACAGAAATACAAAACATATCAAATGTAACTCAACAGAATAGCTCAGGGAACTCTTCTCGCAATGTCTGCTCTCACTTCCATGATAGCTCCTCACAGCCATAGTTGTCCCATCGGACTTTGACCATTCTAATCAATTTATTCCGTAGTCACTTCACTTCTATGTCCTTGATACAAATGGCCTTGAATTTCGTCGTCAACCAACTATCAACCGGAATTTACACCGCAATAACCACTTGCGTATTCTCTTGCACAACCTTCCGCAACACCGATATTTGAAACACATCGTGCAAACCATTGAGTTTAGATGAAAGCTTCAGCCAATAGGGATCTTCTCCAACTCGCTCAACAATTTCAAACAGCCCAAGGTATCTCGGACTCAGCTTTTTCAAGCGTCGGATCCTTGATACGCCCTTGAACGGTTTAATCTTGAGATAAACCCAATCGCAAACTGCAAACTCCATGTTTCAGTGTTTGGCATTGTAGTATTTTGCTTTCCTATCTTGCGCAATCAACAATCATTCTCGAATCAAACATATCGTTGAAGTCGCATCTTCAACATCCTCATGTTTATATAGCTTTGATTCACCTGTTTCTACCTAAACCAACGGAGTACAACACTGCTTACCATATAAGGCCTCAAAAGTTGACATTTGAATACACGCTTGGTAATTGTTATTATAGGTAAATTCGATCAGAAAGAGATGATCTTCCCACCTTTTCCCAAAATTCAGGGTGCACATGCGAAGCATATCTTACATCGTTCTGTTTACCCTCTTGGTCTGTGCACAACCCCGTATCCAGCCGAGTAGGATCGTCCATGGGTAGCTGGCTCGGGGCGTGCTCTGAGCGATGAGTGCTCGTGCATGCGTGCAGAGATTTTATGTGTAAAGGCTTTTTATAAATATTTGATTAATATTATAATATATTAATATTATACATATTAATATCATAATATATATTTTTTCTATATACATGCATAGAGGGGTGGTAAAGGCAGGGGAAAATAAAGAGGGGGCTCGGGTACAGGGAAAAAAGGGGAGGAGGAGGAAAAACCCTAAGAGCACCGCTCTGCCCTCTCCATGGCCGCCCAGGTGAACATCCCCCCGACCTCCGCTTCTAAGAAGCACGCCGCGTTCGCCATCGTCGGCTCCCCCCTCAAGCGCCACCGCCACCCACTTGCCGAACTTCCCCTTCTTTCCAACATCGCGCAGAAGCAGTGGCCGGTGTTAGTTCCCGGCTCCATTAAGGCACTGGATGACATCTCATTTTAGCTTCTTTATTAATGAATCCCCACTTGTCACCTTCCCGACATAACTTCGGGGCATGAGGGTTTCAGGGGTTGAGGGATCCGATATGGATAATGATGGCTCAAGCTCCGCCCCTGGCAGCTTGGCGGACACTTTCAAACCTCTCCAGTTCGGGAGAAAGATCAACGCCGATGATGATACCGCCATCGGCGGTAGCTCTTCGAAATCTTCGACGGTTTCGGCCTTGCCGGAGATGAGGCCATTGGCGGAGATGGGGAAGAAGGCAAAGTGTGCGGCGCAGGGATTCGTGCAGTCCCCGCCTCCGCCGATGCCGAAGTGCTAGGTGGAAGGGTGCGATTTTGATATAAAAGGGTAGAAATCTTACTACTGCAGGCATAAGGTTTGCGGGATGCATTCTAAGTCTCCGAAGGTGATTGTTACTGGACTTGAGCAAAGAGTTTTCCAGAAATGCAGCAGGTTTTGAGTGGGTAAAGCTATCGCTGGAGCATAAGAGCCTTGGGGCTCAATTTTGGCCGACCAAGAGGGAGGAAAGATCTTGAGTGTACTTCTTGGAGCTCGAACCGTTGCATCATCAATGCGCAACATCATTTGAAATTTAAAATATTTCATTCCAGGAAATCGAGTTCTGGAAGCTACCGCAGGGCGTAAGATATCTAACAAGTGGCAGTAAGTCTATGAACTCGTTTTCCTATGCAGATTCGTGATTAACCCCTACAAACACACAAACTCATTAAGCAATCACATCACACATCTGGAAATAATCAACACAGAGATGAAAGATTTTATTGCAAGAATTCAAAACAACAATAGTTCTAGATTAGTACAAAAAGGGTAATCTACGTGACGCCGAAGATCTAAGGCAATGAATAGAAATGATCTTTTGGTTTCTATACCGATCTACTACACTGACCGGTTGGCTCTCTCTTTTTCCCTCCAGGAAAAGTCTTCGAGCTGGCTCTTCACCTCCATACAAGGAAGGGTCTTAGAGCCCTGCTAGATCCTCATGATCTAGACGTCCTTATCCCCAGGATGATTACCCATGGAGTCCCACCCAGATTCCGATGACCCATACCCGTCGATTTTCCTCTCCACAAGATTTAGAAAAGACAAAAAGATTACAGGAGTAAAAGATATAAATATTTAAAGATGAAGTTCTCCCTCTTGAAGACTAATCCGTAGAGCGATCCGCGGCCGGTGCTTGAGATATCCATTTGCTGGCAACCGGTCGGCTCTTTGTATTCGATGTAGAACTTGGATCGCCGAAGTCTTTCGATCACAAGTAGGAGGGAGACGACTGTCTTCTTCTTCGACGGAGACTTGTGGAACGGAGCGCAAGGAAGAGCGGTCGAACCCTAGAATTCACGAACTCCCGTCCTCTCTTTTTTTCAAATGTCAGGCATAGAAACCAATGCAGCCTTTTGTACGTCTTCATAAAAATAGGATACCGCCGGCGGTAAGGCTATTCCAAAATTGGAATAGCATTTAAAACTAATATTCACCGTTTCATCATTGCTAGCGCCGTGCAGTTACCACTACTGCCATACTGTAATATTGGGTACGATAATTGGGAATAGTCATGTCAATATTCGCCGAGATGCTAGTGCGACGCAGTAACTGATATCGCCTACGGTACTTGTGTTTCTCGAGAAATTCCTCTTGGCGTTCGTTAAGCAACTAGCACTGCGCAGTAGCACTATCGCCTGGCAGTAAATTGGTTTCTTATGAAAACATCCCGCTATTCATCGAGAGGCTAGCGCGGTGCGTTAACCTCTATCGCCTTGCGGTAGATTGTTTCTCGAGAAAATACCTGCCTGACGTTCGTTGAGAGACTAGCGCGTGCGGTAGGACTAGCGCAACACGATAACTTCCCGAGAGCTCTATCCAATTAATTCATGGCTATCACTCGGCAGTAACTTCTAACGCTCAGCGTTAGTGGCCATAGGATTCTTCGTTTTCTTCTCTTGCACTTGTTAACCTGCACACTCTATTAACATAATACGTGATCAAATACAACCTGGGAGTTGATATTCTTAAACTCGGGGAATCTGAAACATCAGTTCCAAAAAACTCCACCTTTTGATAATATTAACTTCCGTTCATGAGAAATAACAATAAGATAGAGTGCATATATAAAGAATAAGAGTTATAGACTAACATCAGGTTGCATGTTCTCTATATGGCTCCCCTACATGCACACTCCCCCTATCTACCTGTTCGACATGCTCCCCCTATCTATGTGCACACACATTGTTAACGAGATCCCCCTACGTGTGACCTCTCCTAACCCGTAACTCATACTCATGAACATACTCATGAACAATTTATTCTCCCCCTTTCAAAATATCAAAAGGGTGGGTAAGGCCAACTAGACACGCAGGATGAAAAATAGTAGAAATGATGAGCGTTGAGACAAATAGCAGATAGGGCACACAAAAAGTGAAGATAAAGATAATAATCATAGAGTTGACTCAAAAATGGAATACCACCGGTTAATTTTAAGCACTTGGGTCACAAAATGGAGCAAGGAAGACAGAAAAAGAGATTCAATTTTTTTATGAAAAGAACATGAATTGGACATCACAGACCAAACTAAGCACACAGCGGGTACATCTACACTGTTATAAGAGTGAGGAAGTAATCAAGTTGAATAAACATTGAGAACGTCATGAGTGTAAATTGTGTGCTAGTACATATTAAGCTAAAAAGAAGGATATTGTAGTTGTGGTCCAATTCTTATGTGCAGAGGTCTTAGACAAGGTAATGACATGTGTTCGTGTAGCATCAAAAGCGAGATAACACCAAGGGAAAGATAGCATGTTGTACATAGATATCTCGATCGTCTAGGAAGCTAACATAAGAGAGATATGATGAATAATCACCTCACATGTCATTCTGTGTCAGATACAAGCAAAAAAAGTAAGGGCACTGATCTAAAGATAGAGTCGATGCACAAGATCGAAGTGACTCTTTACCCAAGGTGCTCAACCTCACAATGCTCATGAAAACTTATCAAGAGGAGTGAGTGGTGCTTGGGGGTTAAACCGTGACAAGAGATGTGATTGCAAGCATATTTTTATTTTGTTAGCGTAGAGCTATCACTTTTGTTATCATTTTTTATTCGCTGAGCCCTGTGTCAATCAAAATCTATCCACCTAGATAGATACACTTTAACTTGTATACATACGACTATTTTACTAGAGTTTTTGGCCCAAAGTTTCACAACTAATATAATAAAAAAGGTACCGTCACATTGATTATTCAACGTATCTCTAGAGTGTTAGAATATAGTGTCATGAGTTATATCATGTACGCATAGCATTTTTCATCTTCAGTGCACCGGCTAGGGATGTGTATATCATGTGAAGTAATTCCCTTATATAAATCCTCACACATACCTAGAGGCATAGTCAACACACATGACCTCATATTGTCGCACTCAATAGCTAAGCACCTATAGATTCAGTCCACTATGACCAGAGGACAATGTTTACATAGATTACTAGTCTAAACTCAAACATTGTACACACGCATTATGTCCTAAGTCACAGTCATGTGAGCCCTTTGGAATGAACAATCCATAGTTTTTTGATATATATATATATATAAATATATATTTGTTTTTTTTTTGACAAATAAAAAAACAACAAGGAAACTCAAGTAAACAAAAAATAGAAAAAGACACGAACTCAAACAAAAGATCATATACACACATGATTAGGAGGAGAGATCTAGAATACCAAGCTCGAGTCAAAGTAGTGAGAAACGTGCATACGAGAGTGGTTTAGTGAATATGTCCGCTAGTTGGTCATCGGTTCCAATGAAGCTTACACTCACGTTCTCCTTTTTGATATGACCGAGAATGAATTGGTGACTCACATCAATATGTTTTGATCTTGAATGGTGCACTGGATTATATGTCAACTCTATGACACTCTTGTTGTCGCAGCTAAGTGTAACATTCCTACAAGTTAAGCCAAAGTATTCTAACGTTTGGGACATCCACAGTGCTTGTGCGCAACAACTTCCTAAGGAGACATATTCGGCCCCAGCGGTAGACAGTGCAACAAAATTCTGTTTTCTACTTGACTAGGAAACTAATGCAGGCCCTAGGAAGTGACATGTACCACTTGTGCTCTTGCGATCAAGTGAGCATCCGGTATAGTCCGAGTCTGAGTACCCGTAAAGTGTGAAATCAGTGGTCTGTGGGTACCAAAGTCCAAGCTTTTGCCTCCCAATTAGATACCTAAAAATGTGCTTTACGGATTTCAAGTGTGACTCCTTAGGGTCGGATTGATATTTAGCACAAAGACACACCGCGAATGTGATATCGGGCCTATAGGCACTCAAATATAACAATGACCCTATCATACCTCTAAACACGATCTAATCGATGAAAATGCCACTTTCATCTTTTCCCAATTTAAGAGAGGCACTCATAAGGGCTTGACTTGTTTCAGATTCTCACACCCAAAACGCACAAGCATATCTTTGGCATATTTTGATTGATTTATGAAAATACCGTCTTTGCGTTGAAAAATCTGAAATCCTAGGAAATAGGTTAGTTCTCCTACAAGGCTCATTTCGAATTCAATTTCATTAAGGTGATAATTTATTCCAACATCTTTTCATTCATGGCCCCAAAAATGATATCATCCACATAGATTTGTAAGATAATTAGATCATAATTATTTGTCTTCACAAATATGGTTGTGTCCGCACTGCCCATCCTAAAGCCATGATCTAAGAGAAAAGTAGTGAGCCTATCATACCAAGCACAAGGTGCCTGCTTTAGTACGTACATGGCCTTCACCAACTTGTATACATGGTTTGGGTAGGTGGCATTCATGAATCTGGGTGGTTGCTCGACATATACCTAAAAATGTTTAAATTGTCTACCTAAATCACCTAGAGGAGGGTGAATAGGTGAGTTCTGCGTCTTTTTGCGGAATAAAAATTTGTACGGGCGATGCACAAAAAGTAAACAAGCATACACACACGACACCAAGAATTATAGTAGTTCCCCAACCTTGGGTACATCCACTTTCCACCTCACCGATCTAGCAATACACTAGACTCGGCTACTCCACTATTCTCTCGGATTGATAACAATCCTACAGCTCGGAACAAAGTTCCTACAACTCGGAGCAAAAACCACTCCTACAACAACTCCAAAAATATCTCCTACGACTCGGAGTAAAACTCTTAAAAGACTCGGAGAATAACTCCTAAAACAATAAAATGAATTTACAATCAGAAATACAATGTCTTATCTTCACAGATCTTGTTGAACCCGACTTCTTCCTTCTTAAAAACCTATACATCCCTTATCAGAAACGTTGAGGAAGAAATCGGAGAAACCTTGGATCTGGGAACTTTAAAATCAGCACGATCAAGGATTAGATCTGTCGATGTTGAAGATCTTGATCTATTGAAACTTCTTGTTTTGAATCTCTTGGATCGAGAGAGAAGATCGATGATGAAGACAGAGCGGCGCTTCTTGATTTAGAAATTTAAGAACGATTAGAAACTTTGAAATTCTTCTTATTAGGGTTAGTCGATTATGATAAGACCTTTTATAGGACTTGCCTAGCGATCATAATCACATTAAATGATAGCCATGTGGACCAATTAAGACTTATTGAGATTTGAAATCGAATCTGTCAAAAGTTAGGAAATTTCAGAAATCTGAACTGCATTCTCGAGAGAGTTAAGTAATCTCGAGAAGAAATTTTTGTTTCTCGAGAAGAGATACGAAGTTCTCGAGAAAAATACTTAGAAAAATGTAGAGGTGAAATTCTGGTATCTCGAGAAATAATAGACCTGTTACTCGAGAAAAGGTCTTCTGTTTCTCGAGAAGAATAATGCATCTCGAGAAAATATATTTGTTACTCGAGAAGTAACTTCTGGTTCTCGAGAAATGATTCTGGCCTTCTAGAGAAATAATTCTGGCCTTCTTGAGAAATACTTCTAGCCTTCTCGAGAAATAATTTTGGCGTTCTCGAGAAACACTTCTGGCTTCTCGAGAAAAAGACTTAGAAAAAATTTGACTTAAATTCTAAGTTTACTTGTGGAGTCAGGATCTACTCGAGTACCATAAGGCTTTCTTGAGAACTACACTAGGCTTTCTCGAGAATAACTTCTACTAATCGAATACATGTCTGAGCTTACTCAAGTAGTAGGTTTAATTCTACTCGAGTACTGTAAGTCCTTCTCAAGAATAACACTTAGAAAAATAGCTTAACAAAATTTTTAATTCTTCTTCTTGGAGAACAGCAACCCATAGTTTCTTTCATATCTTTAGCACTTGAAAAAGAAGTATGTCCTAATAGAGAGGCTACACATGAGTCAACACCATGGATCACATAATGAGGGATTATATTGTATGGTCATGTATTTGGTGACTCATTGTAGACTGACATTGGTCCACACTTATCAATTTTAACCTGCAAGCCCTCAACTAGAAAAACCATCAAATACAAACTTAATTCATCTTAGTTCAAGGGTGACTTTATACAAATCTGGATTAATGTGGATACAATACCCAACAATCTCCCCCTATTAGTAGAAGTCATAACCCTCTACACTAAGGTGAATTACATCAAGATAAACAAATAAAGTAACTAGTAAATAAAGTAATAACGTGGAATGCTATTAAAAAAAGAAAAATCAGATCATCACGATTAAAGAATTTATATTTATAGATATTGTCCAGGAAAAATCCATTTCCACGAAATCTCAAAAGTGAAATTTCTGGTCATCCTCAATTTTTACTAGCTCTGCTGTTGTTACTGCCTCTCATTCTTCTCTTGTTGCCTCTTCATATAACTGTATGGTTTAGGAAAGTATTTGGCAGGTTTGGGAGTAGCCTTGGGATTATTCTTTCCATATTCTATATTATAAAGTCTTCTTTTGCTAAGATATTTCTCATATAAGTCCCATTCATAGGAGCTATAATGATCATTTTTGTCTTTATTGAAGTCAACAACAAGTTTAAGAGTTTCAAGGATTAGGGATTTGGATGTTGGGCTCCATACTTCAATAAATTCTTGAGTTTTTCTCCTCTGAGATTCTGGATTAGGATTGGACCGGCTGGCAGAAGTGCTGTCACCATATTTCCTTTTCTTTTGAGCTCGAATTTCTGGAGGAGGAATTTGAGGCATATCCTGTTCTGACTAGATTTGAGAATATTCAGCATGAGGTTCTACCTCCAAGTTGATGGAGAGCTTTCTCTCCTCCCCCTCAGCAATGGGGACTCCTTACGTCACCTGGGCAGGTTCCAGGTGAGCTCCTCTATCAGCAGCAGTTTCTGAGCTTGGAGAGGCTTCTGCAGCTGCTGCTGGAGCAATGGAAGGACTGGCATCAACCATGTTGACAGTGCGAACATAGCACTCCCTTGCTCTCCTTGGGTCACTCCTGACTCGACACATCTGTCCATCGGCGAAGAACTTGATTGCGAGGTGGTAAGTTGAGACCACCACTTGATACTTGTTCAACAAAGGCCTGCCGAAGATGGCGTGATAGCTACTGGGAGCATCCACCACTATGAACTGAACTTGATTGGTTGCCCCTCCAAGCTTTACTGGCAGGATGACACTTCCCTCAACTTCTTTTCTCTCCCCTGAGAAGCTATAGAGTGGCCCTTCGGTGGAAAGCAAATGCTTTCCAGTCTTCAGGGCCTCAAAGGTTGATTTAAACAGCAGGTTGACTGAACTTCCAGTGTCAACGAGAATCCTGTCAACTGTGAAATCCCCAATAACAGCCTTAATTACAACTGCATCATCGAATGGGTTTGCTGTTTGGGGCAGATCAGCTGGGACAAAGGTGATGATCTCGCTTGGTGGAGCAACAGAAGAGGAAGAGGCCACTTCTGCTCGAGTGACCCTTGAGATTGAGGATTTCCGAGTAGACTCGGTTCCTGCTCGACCACGGATAAAGAAGAGGCATCCCAGAACCCCTTCGTCATATGCGTCAAAGCACTCAACCGGGACGTTGATTGGCCCTAGACGGCCTTCGTCGTCGACCTCCACACATTCCTGATAAGTTTCAGCTACTTCCTTGCCTTTGGAGGTGGACGGCTTTGAAGAAGAATCTTTCTTGCTCAAGTTAATCTTACCCTCGGCAAGTAGTTTCTCTATTAGCATACGAAGGGCCTTGCAATCCTCGGTCAACTGGCTCTTCTCTTTGTGGAACTGGCAGAAGTGTGCATTGTTCCTTGGCCTCCACTCTCTCTGAGGCCCTTGCTTCTTCTCTTCCGATTTCTTTTGCAAAATCTGGATGACTTCGTCAAGATCCAGACCTGCAATTTCCTCCATGGGGTCATTATCACATCGGCTCAGAGTAGGCAGGGCTGCTTGCTGGAGGATGGGAAGTGCTTGTAGAGGAATGGTGGGAGTGGCGGCCAACGACAGTCTCTGATCCTGAAACTGTTGATGGCCGAGAAAAGGTCTCTTATGGCGGAAATTCCGGCCCCTTTGAGAAGGAGGCTGGAAATCTGGGTGAGGGGGCTTGCTGTGAGAAGAAGAACCAGATGCGTCCCTTCCTTCAGCCTTAGCTGTCAGGGATGAAACATATTTGGGGTTGGCGTTCTTGCCTTCAATGAAGCGGTTCACCATGGCGATCAGCTCTTGGTATGTTTCTGGTGCCTTTGTTGTTGCTTTAAATTTCAGGGGGCCTTCCCAGAGGCCATGGATTAACGCAACCTTGTAGTAGTCGGGGTTCACATTCCTTAACCCTTGGATCTCCTTTTGGAAGCGATCAACGAATCGTGAAACTGATTCGTTGTCCCTTTGTTTGATTTCAAAGAGAGCGGCTGGTCCATCTTTTCTCTTCCTTGAGGTTGCAAACCCCAGCAACAATTCGTTGCGGAGCTCAGCGAAGGAAGAGATTGTGCCCGAAGGCAGCTCATAGAACCACTTTCTTGCCTGTCCTTCGAGAGTGGTTACCAAGAGTTTGCAATTGATGGCGTCTGAGAGGCATCTCAATGCAACTGCCCCTTCAAACGCTTGGAGGAGGGAGACTGGATCAGTCTCCCCTGAGTAGAATGGAAGGCGAGGTTCTCTGAAGTTACTTGGAGCCGACTCCCATCGGATTCGATCAACGAAGGGAGACGGGGTCTCAAACTTACAGGGTAAAATGGGCGGACTGAAGCTGGGGAGTCCGCGGGCTCGGCGGACTGGCAGTTAGCAAAATGGAGCTAGCGAGCAGGAGTTCCCCTGGCTGCTTCTCTAAAAAAATTCCTGAATGAGGCAAACTGCTCCTCCTGAGGGCGCAGAGGGGCGGCGGACTGGACAGGATTTCGAGGAGTGAGTGGCGACAGCCGAAGCGGAGTTCGGTGAGATGGAGTCTGGCGGACTGGAGAGTCCGCAGGTTCTGCTGCGGCCTGAGGAGCAAGCCGTTGTGTTAACACAAGCAGGGCTTGGCTGATCATGTCGAGATGATGGTCTGTCTGCCTGTGGGATTGCTCGGCCTCAAAGCGAGCTTGCTCGATTGCATCCTAGAGAGAATCCTCCGAAGAACTAGAGCGGTCTGAGGAGCGGGCTCGGCGGTCTGACATGTCTGTCCGCTGTATTCAAAATGATACTAGAATCTGAAGGTCACGTGTTAACTGTTGATGCACGAAAATGCAAAGGGGGTCGAGCACCACCAGCTAACGGTTCGAGCACAAGGGAAAAGAAGGGAGAGGAGAGACTGCGAGTAGCAATCTACTAAGCAGACGAGAGCCCGAAGAACAGCAGGTCCGTGAGCCACGGCAACGACAGACTTCGCCCATCGCGGCCTGAATGCCTCTCTTGCGACGGGCTTTCCTTTTACTGAAGAGGGTTTGATTACTAGTGAAGGAAAAGAGGAAGGCAAGAGCTGAGCAAGCTGGAGTCCGCAAAGTACGAGATTCGAGTCCGCAGCCTTTAACAAGTAGGCTCCTGGGCACGAGTCAGCGTGCCTTGGGTGCACCACCTCCCCCCTATTTATAGGATGGGGGCCTGCCCAAACGGGCAGGGCTCAAATAACCGACTTCCTGGGGTACAGGAGAACCGGGCAGTAGTGACGGGAAGCAAAAATAAAGAACACGCCAGTCCGCGCAGAAGGGGCGGACTGGGCTCGCGGGCTGGAGCTTCCATCTGCTACTGCTAGGCGCGATCCTGCTGGAGGACGGCGGCCTGGGCGGACGGGACACTGCGGCCGTCTCTATAGAGAATCCATGAGATCCAAAGGCATGGCAAACCGGGCGATCAGAGCGTTGAGTCCGCCGCTGGGGGATCATCCTTGGTGGCCGATCACTGCTGTTTTGCCGAGCTGGGCGGACTGCCGCATCGTGTCCGCGGATAATGAAGCAAGGCCTTGACATCCTGCGGGTGTTGCGTACTGAGTGGTTAACACTTGTGTTTCTCGAGAAATTCCTCTTTGCATTCGTCGAGCAACAAGCACTATGCGGTAGCACTATTGTCTGACGGTAAATTGGTTTCTCGTGAAAACATCTCGTTATTCATCGAGAGGCTAGCGCGATGAGTTAACCTCTATCGCCTGGCGGTAGATTGTTTCTCGAGAAAAGACCTGCTTGATGTTTGACGAGAGACTAGCGCATGCGGTAGGACTAGCGTGGCGCGATAACTTCCCGAGAGCTCTGTCCAATTAATTCATGGCTAGCGCTCGGCGGTAACTTCTATCGCTCAGCGTTAGTGGCTATAGAATTCTTCTTCTTCTCTTGCACCTGTCAACCTTCACACTCTATCAATAGAAGACGCGATCAAATACAACCTGGGAGTTGATATTAAACTCAGGGAATCTGAAACATCAGTTCCAACAAACTGGGCCACGATAACCCAAATGGAATTGTTCCCGCATTGAGATCTCAACAAATCTTGTACGAAATCCATCGATATATCATCAAACCTTCATTCCGGTATTGGTAACGACTTCAGAAAACCATCGGGTTTTTGACATTCAGCCTTGGCTATGGTGCAAGTCTAGCACTTTGCCACACAAAGTGTGATGTCCTTCTTCAACCTTGGCCACCAGAACAACTTTTTTATGTCCTTCAACATTTTTGTGCTTCCCTGGTGGATTGAGTACATGGTAAAGAGAGCCTCGTAGATCAATTTCGCTCGCAACTTGCTAACATTCGGGACGTACAACCTACCGTCCTTCCGCAAAAGACCGTCGATTGACGATAATTGGGAATTTGACCTATCCACTATATCCTCCATATAGTGCTTCATGCTCACGTCAAGCTCTAATGCCCAACGAATTCTGTCTGCGAGCTCATATTGCACCTCTGTCCAGTTTAAGCATGCTTCTGCTCCCATTCTCCTATCAACACAAGAGATGTACAGAGCCTCCAACTCATGAATTAGATGCTCATCATGTATCTGTAATCAATTTGCTCTTGTCGGAGTCTTGCGACTCGGCGCAACCGTGACTATATTTCTCTTCCCGGGAATGTAATGAATCTCAAAGGTGTAGTCCCCAAGAAACTTCATCCACCTCCACTATCGCATATTCAGATCCTTCTGATGCAACAAATATTTCAGTCTCTTGTGGTCCGTAAAGATATCAATCTCCATGCCATATATATATTGTTGTCATAACTTAAGGGCGAATATCACGACCGCTAATTCCAGGTCGTAAACTGGATATTCCTCTCTTGTACTTTCAGTTGGTGAGAGCCATAAATAATCACATGCCCATATTGCAGTAGAACTCATCCTAAGCCGCTCACTGATGCATCAGTATAGATTTCAAAGCCTTCTGTTTCACATGGAGAACATAAAACAGGCACCGTGGTTAGATGACTACTCAACTCCTCAAAAGCTTGCGCGTACTCTGACATCCAAACAAACTTTTGATTCTTTCTTATAAATGTAGTGAGAGGTAAAGAAATTCTCGAAAATCTCTCTACAAAGCGCCTATAATAGCTGTCAAGTCCTAGGAAACTTCTGACTTTCGCTATCGAAATAAGTATAGGTCACTCACGTATCACAACTATCTTTGTCAGATCCACTTCAACACCCTCTCCACTAACAATATGACCAAAAAAGCCACTGAATATAGCCAAAACTCACACTTAGATAACTTAGCATATAAGTGATTCCTCCTCAAGGTATGTAGAACCAATCTCAAATGATATGCATGGTCCTTTTCCGACTGAGAGTATACCAGTATGTCGTCAATAAAGACAATCACAAATAGTTCCAAATACTCTCAAAAAGTCTTATGCATCAAATCCATAAACACTGATGGCGTATTAGTGAGCCCAAAAGGCATCACAGTAAATTCATAATGCCCAAAGCGTGTACCAAACACTATCTTGGGAATATCACTTTACGAATTCTCAACTGCTAGTAGCTTGACTTCAAATCCAACTTCGAGTAGACAGTCGATCCAACAAACTGGTCAAATAAACCATAGATTTGCGGAATTAGATACTTGTTCTTCTTTGTCAGCATGTTCAATTCACGATAGTTAATGCATAGACACAAGCCTCTGTCCTTCTTCTTCACAAAGAGAACCGGTGCACTCCAAGGTGACATACTTGGACCTATATTGCCTTGCTCTAGTAATTCTTGTAACTGAACTTTCAGTTCTGCCATCTCCTTTGGCGCCACTCGGTACGATGAGCATGACATAGGTTTTGTACCTAACACCAGCTCAATAGCGAAGTCAATTTCTCATTGAGGTGGAATCCCAGGGAGATCATTAGGAAAAACATTCACAAACTCCAATACAACAAAAACTTCAATCAAACTAAGCTTTGGCTCTACAACCTCCAACAACATGAAAAACAAATTCCCGCCATTCCAAATTGCCTTAGCTATTGGGAGAGCAGACATCAATATCTTTCTCGATCCTCGAATACCCACGAACTTAGTCACACGTTTGGTGTTTTTCCCCAATATGACTTCCTTAGAGTTGAAATCAACATAGGCACGCTGCTCCGAGAGCCATTCATACCAAAGATCACATTAAACTAAGATATCATCAACACAGATGCTTCCAAGACAAAATTTTAACTGCATATCCCGACCTTAACACAACAGGCTCTATCCGCACGCATCAAACACACATTAGGCAACAACACATTCAGTCAATCTATCAGTATAAAATAAGGCACTCGGATACATACCACGAAGTCCCCAGACAGAAAGGAATGAGAAGCTCCTGTATCAAACAGTGCTCTCGCCGGATAATCCAAAATCAAGACAAAGCCTAACACAAACAAGTCATACACAAGCAACACACAAGGTACCAAGTATAGAAAGCAGAAAAACTGTATCTTAACTCATACCTGTTACGATGTTACTTTGTTTATGGCCTCCTATTGGCCAAGATTAGAAACTCGGGGCTACGCTTGGGATGCAGTGGACTACACCATTGTATTTCCATTTTCAGCATATGCCACACTCATCTTTTTCTTCATCTTTGGAGGGCCACTCCGACAATCGCGAGCTGTGTGTCCTGGCTTGTCACATGTGTAACAAGTAAACAGGCCTCGCCCTGCCATCACTTCATGCTTATTATAAGAAGTTGGTCTCAATGACTTAGCCTTCTTCCTCAACTTTCCCTGTCAATAGCTTACTGAACTCGACACTTTAATCTCTATCTTCCTTATTGCCAAGTAATTCTTATGATGCACGCGCTTCGTATGTTGTTCTTAGGAATGTGCTGTATTTACCAAGGTCAGAAAACCTAGCATCATAGGAACTGAAAGAAGCAACCGCAAGTCATCTCGCAGTCCTACATAGAACTGATTTGTCTTCCATTCCTCTCCTACAAATACAAAGACTGCATACCATCCCTACCTTGTAAACTCATGCAAGTAGTCATCCACATAACTCTCGCCTTGAGTTAACCTTTGGAACTGATTTTCTATTGCAATCCGTTGTGTAGATGGAAGTTATCTTGCCAGAAATAGTCTCCAGAATTCCTCCATAGAGAATTCAATCAATATCCTACCAGCAAACTGGTGCAGCTCCAACTCATCCCACCATAGCCTCAACTCTCCATCTAACAAGAAGGTAGCTATAGTGACTTTCTGCCACTCCTCTGTTTCAGTTGCCATCATGGTTCTCTTTATTCTCATGAGCCAGTGTTCGGCTTGTGTTGGGATTCCAGTACCCGCAAACACAGGATAATTGAAACTCATTATGTGTTTCAAATGCCATTCTGTCACTCGCCTTGTGGCCACTAGCTCAACTACCACTTATCTCTCTACCACATGCTCAACTACACCAAATAGTTCCTGAACCACCGTAGGGGTAGGAGGTTGTACTCGCCCAACTAGTTGCACACTGATTAATTCGAACACGGCTTCATCAACCAATTGTATCGTTTCCGTAAATGGAGGAGGTGTTAGCACCTCAGTTGATGCACTACTCTTCATGGAGCACTGGGGTTCACTCTGCTCTACACCACTTCTAGTTGCATATAATTATGAAGCACACAATTAAACAACTAATATTATTGCAAAAAGGAATCATAAAAACACGCAGGTTCCACAAACATGTGTATTATCATTCCTAAGTAGACATTCATATGATCTTTCATGTTATAACGGTAGCGCACATACACGTGCTCACCACCCCTTAAAAGAATTTGACCACGAATTAAAATAATAAAGACTGACACTATAAGCTAATACCAAATTATAATTCCTCAATCCGTCACATAGAATATAATAGATGGTCCAACTGGGGCCCCACGTCATATTCCACGGACGGTCAGTGGAATTACTCATTGAAGCCATTTAATTCATGCAACCTAACTCAGAGTGCATTCTAGCGGAAGTGGTTAACTTAGATATAGAACCCAAATGGAGGGAATGTCCACTATAAAATATAGAAATGATATTTAATTCACAATATGTTCTAGCCTTAAGGCCTTAAAACGTTTTTCGTTACAAAATGTGTCATCCATACATCCGCACATAGGTCGTCCACACATGAAAATAGTAAATGTTCGCCTTTGGGCCTTCGAGTGCCAGCCAATCCAGCATAAGGGACTTCATCCCACTACTTTCCACTTGGCATTTTAGCAAATTCATAATATGGCCTATCAAAACGTGGCAATAAAGCAATGATCAGCACTAGCTGACGAAATTATAACGACCACAGCCCTTACTCAGGGCAACGGTTCTCCTTCCCTGCAAACAACAGTATATATATCTTTTGGCAACAAAATGTGTATTTAAGCACCATTCGCCATGGACGCAGGCTCGATCGGACACACGCCCCGCGCACTCAGGGAACATTATCGGTATACTTGATTTCCCAAGGTCCCACCACATCAACTGTCTCAGACTTGATGGTCCACACTTGATCATTCTAGACTTTTTGACCTGTAGCCTAAGAATCTCATTATGTAAACAATGAAAGCCAGTTACTTTAGGCAATCTAGTTTGAATAATATAATGCGGGTACAAATCAGCTCTTTCCCGTTGCTCAAATCACCATGCCAATGTCGACGACCAAAGCAATAATGGCGAACAACAAGACGCGGGTCAGCCTCCGCTTTCCCGTTCGGCTCTCTGGCATTTTTGATGGGCACTTTAGGCTTTCAACTTCAGTTGCCACCCACCTTGTCCCCAGGACCTGGGCTCTCAATAATCACATCAATGGCTCTGACAACCGTAACAGTTGTGCTCTTCAGGCTCAACAGCTTCTCATGCTACCCATCTTGTCTCGTAGAGACAAGGTGGGCTCTTAAACCACAATCAGACTAGCTATCATGATCACCTTAGCTAGGATCTTAAAGCTCAACAACTTCAAACAATGGCCCCCAGGTCTCCAAGAGACATGCCTCACAAACATAGCTCACTGGGAGATATTGTCGGTGGTAGCACTACCATAGCGCGGTAGGGAACAAATCTCGTTTCTTCCCCATTTTGGGTGTTTTCCTAGAGAGTATCTCCAATACTATCTCTGCATCATCCTGCACACCCCTGACCCCAAAAATTACACGTTTATCCATGGAGTGTTCTCCTACATGCAAATCAATCATCACCAATCCAGACCAACCTGTCAAAATGGGCTTCACACAACATGCATATTTTGTACTTCGATCCCGGATTTTATATGCAATTTCTACCGGGGATTACAACGATCAACCCATTAGAAACCACTGTTTTCTTGACCATTTGGTGAGGTGATCCATGAACTTATGCAAATTGAGGACTCACTTGTCCAAGGAGAAAGGTCATTATATTTATCGATCATTTAGGAGCCATGAGCTTGCACTTGATCTAGATGGAACTGATCACCATAATTTCCACTACGCGGATCTGGCTGTAACACCTCCCTTGTAATAACCATATAATATGGGTCTGGCCGGGGCCCCACAACATACAGACCACAGCTTTAGCGTTAAAAGATGATATTAACTACCCCATCTCATAACACAGAAAATAACAACAGCGGAAACAGTAGACACGACCAGAAGTTATCCACATATATTAAAGTATCGAAACGGCCTTAATGCCTTACAACAAAAGAGGGTCCAAACTCAAATAATAACAACAAACATCAATGTGCATAAGTACCCCTCGACTACCTTGGCATGCAGGTCGGAAAACTAGAGCATCAAACATACTGTGCCACAAACTAGAGCTAGTACAAAACTTGTAACATTTCATGAGGCTTAGGACTTTTTGGCCGACGAGCTAGCTCCTGCTTGCGATCCTTGCCCTGTAAAAATTGGTGGTAACGTAGGTCAGCAAAGATTTACCTCAAACTGTGTAACCAACACATCTCCTCCCGGCCGCCCCTAACGGACCCCGGGGTACCCCTCCAACCTGCAAGTCAGCACTTCGTATATCAAATACATAAACATGTAATGCTCTAAAAGAACAGGTTTGGATGTCTCAAACAACAAACACATTTTCTATGTTGAGCATATAATAAAAAGGGGGCCTACGATGCAGCATGTATGCAAATCCCGGGCTTCACCCAAGGCGCCCTATTGCATATGCAACAAGCACATCATCATAACATCTGGGTACTTCCAATTTCCCCATTGGAGTTAAGCCGCAAACAAAAGGGTACTGGAATTCCCCTAACGACATACAAGCCGCCACACGGAAATCTTGCCAAGGCCCCACCCGCTCGTGGGTCTTAGCCCCGGGATTGCCTGCAAACGCTGACTTCACACGTCAGGATTCCGTCTCACACAAACCGATTCTAAGAACCCTTGATGGACCCCACCCGCTCGTGGATTCATTGCCAGGGCTTGTCCCAAGCTTGGCGTTCTCGTCAGTCTCACAGAAGGGGACTAGTCTCGCCGGGACACTCTCCACATATGACTTGCACGTCACGGGATCGCCAGCCGACCACGGAGACAAAGCCGCACCTTAGCACATCACAATACATAACCATTCCCACTCTAATCCATCGTTTGTACTACAACGTCCCCGCGCACCAAGGAAACCATCTACCGCTAATGCGGAGCTAACCTTGTCCACCAAGGAAACCATCTACCGCCAATACGGAGCTAACCTTGTCCGGTTCCGGCTACATGTACTCACTCGAGAAAAGGAGGAAAGCACACACATCACAAACGACATCTTGCTGCAGCGGATTTATACAAAATCCTTATGGCTCGCTATACAACATCACCGAGTCAGACTAACGGACGCGACTACGACTTCACCCACAATTCCTAATCCCCTAACGGAGCGGATCTCCAATGCAAAAGCATGTCGGGGACGGACTCAATCGACCCGGAGATTCCTCTTGAACCATGACGACCCATACCCCTCTCATTTGAAAGATTTGGTGCCCAAAAGCTTGAAAGAAAAAGATGCTAAGCACGCATCCTAGAAACCGTGAAGTGAAGTGGCGTTACCTTACGACCCCTCTTCCTAGCCATGGGAACTTAGCCAGATGAAAACCACCACAACGGACTTGCCTCCGCGGATCTGGACTCGGCTCGCGATTTGGGGCTCCGAAGCTTCTCCGGCAGCCGAATCTGTCCTTCACCTTCTTCCTTGCTCGCCCCTCTCTTTAAAACTTTAGAAAGAGAAAACTTGATGAGGAATGAGGGTTTCAAACCTTATTACCGGGCTTATCCCAGCAAGGACCACTCTGGACCATCAGATCCCATTAGCAGGAATCAGACGGCCACGATTCGCACTTAAAACCAAAATTCCTAGGCTGCACACGGCTTGTGAAACACCCGTGTCCAAGGTCGTGTGCCTCAATCGACACCAAAACTGTCTCACCCAGACCAGGAGATGGGTTCTGGACACGCCCGTGTCAAACGTGATACACCCGTGTCACTCAGTACACGCCCGTGTTCCTGGGCATGTTCCTCCATCGACACAGGACCAAACACAACCCGAGAAGAACACGAGTACTCGAGATGCCTGTGTCACATTTTACATGCCCGTGTCAAACTCAAACATGCCTGGGCTCTAGGCCATATTCCTCACCCGACACGACTCGGCTAACAACCCGAGTAGGACACAGCCTGGGACATGCCCGTGTCTTAGGTTGTGTTCGCTGTCTTGACAATCGTCGACCGCAATTTCGTCGACCACTCTGAAAATTCATCAAACCCGAGCATGGCACGGCCTTGGACACGCCTGTGTCTCAGGCCCTGTTCACTATCTCGACACTTCGTCGAGCTCAGTTCGTCGGCCACCCGGGTTCTTCGTCGAACCCGAGGACGACACAGCCTTGGACACGTCCGTGTCCCAGGCCGTGTGACCCCTACCAAGACCTTACTTGACTCTAAATGTTGTCCGTACCTCTTTCGAGTTTCAGGGCGTTACAACTCTCTCCCCCTTAAAAGAATTTCGTCCCAAAATTACAGAAAGTGAAAGATACACAAAACTTAAATGATACCTGAACGGAATAACTCTGGATACTCCTCCAGCATGGTCTGTTCTCGCTCCCACGAGAGCTCCTCACGACCGCAGTTGTCCAATCGGACTTTTACGAGTTTGACCTCTTTGTTTTGCAACTGCCGAATTTCTGAATCCTCTATAGCCACTGGACGAACTCGCATCCTCAAGACCTCGTCTATCAGCACTGATGCCGATTCGATCACCACACTAGCCTCTACTAAGGATTTCCTCAAGACGGAGACATGGAAGACGTCGTGCAACCCACTCAGCTCTGTGGACAACGCTGACCGGTACGCTGCTTCTCCCACCCGTTCTATAACCTCGAAAGGTCCCAAAAACCTCGGACTCAACTTCTTGAGTCGGCGAATCCGCGAAATGCCTTTGAACGGCTTGATCTTTAGATAGACCCAATCGCCTACCGCGAACTCCAGCTTCCTGTGGTGAGCATTGAAATATTTTGCTTGCCAATCTTGAGCCACCTTCATGCGGTCTTGAATGGTTCGAACCAACTCACATGCATCAGCCACCACTTCTTTTCCCAAAAGTTGGTGTCTCCCGCCTCTGTCCAAGACATCGGTGTTCGATACCGCCTCCCATACAAAGCTTCGTATGGCGCCATCTTTATACTTTCTTGGTAACTATTGTTATAAGCAAATTCTACCATGAAGAGGTGATCCTCACACTTCTTGTCGAAGTCAAGAATACACATACTCCTCATATCTTCCATAGTACGGTTCATTCTTTCGGTTTGCCCGTCAGTTTGAGGATGGAAATCCGTACTGAACTTGAGTTTCGTGCCTAGACTCTTCTGAACCAACCTCTAGTCCTTGGACGTGAAACGTCCATCGCGATCACTAACTATACTCTTAGGAATCCCATGTAGTCGCACAATGTTGCGAACATACAACTCCACTAGCTTCTCCACGCTGTCCTCCTTCCGATTTGGGATGAAATGAGCCACTTTGATTAAGCGATCAACAATCACCCAAATCGCGTCGTTACCCTGCTGAGATCTAGGTAACCCATGTATAAAGTCCATGGAGATATCATCAAATTTCCACTCGGGAATAGGAAGAGGCTTCAGGAACCCTCCCAGCTTCTGACACTCGGCCTTCACCAAGGCACAAGTTTAGCATCGATTCAGGTACAAAGCTACATCCCGCTTCAGTCCAGGCCACCAAAAGGATTTCTTCAAATCCAAGTACATCTTTGTACTGCCCGGGTGAATGGAGTACTTTGTGAAGTTAGCCTCAAAAAACAACTCCTCACGGAGCTTGCCGAACTGCGGTACACAGATCCTTCCGTCCTTCTTCAAAATCCCATCAATTAACTCCCAGGTGCTACTCTCGCACTTTTCAGTTTCCACCACGTATGGCTGGAACTCATCATCCAAATGGGTCGCTTCCCGAATACGATCAGACAAATCATTCTGCATTTCAATCCAGTTCAACCGAGCCATGGTAGACTCGCCCCTTGCTATGCACTCCAAGCCGAGGGACTCTCAGTCCAACACCAAATGCTCTTCATGCGCTTCGATCCAATACCCTTGCCCAGAGTATTTTCTACTCAAGGCATCTGCCACCACATTGGCTTTGCCTGGCATATACTGAATCGCCACCTCGTAGTCTCCAAGAAACTCGACCTATCTACGCTGCTGCATATTCAATTCCTTCTGATCTAGGAGATACTTCAGGCTTTTATGATCCGTGAAGATCTCCACCTTCGCACCATAAAAATAGTGCCGCCACAATTTCAGTGCAAAGATTACTGCCGCCAACTTCAAGTCATGGACGGGGTAATTCCTCTCATGAGGCTTCAGCTGCCTAGACCCAAAGGCTATTACACTGCCATGTTGCACTAATACGCAACCCAAAACGCATCCCGATGCGTCACTAAAAATTTGAAATCCTTCAGTCCCTTTCGGTAGACTTAGGATGGGAGCTGTCATCAGCCTTTCCTTCAGTGTCTCAAATGCCTGATTGCACTCCAGAGTCCACACAAACTTCTGATCCTTACGAGTTAGTGAAGTGAGGGGTAGAGCTATCCGCGAAAAGTTTTCTACGAACCTTCTATAGTACCTAGCTAGCCCAAGAAAACTCCGGACTTTCTCCACGGTTCTCAAAGTCGGCCAATCTCTGATGGCTTCCACTTTTGTTGGATCTACTGCCATCCCATCCCCACTAATCAAATGGCCCAAAAATGCCACCTTCTCTAGGTAGAACTCGCACTTCGAGATCTTTGCATAAAGCTGGTTCTCTCTCAACACTTGCAAGACTACTCTCAAGTGAGTCTCATGCTCCACCTCCGATTTGGAGTAAATTAGAATGTCCTCAATAAAGACAACCACAAAAGAATCCAAGTATTCTCGAAACACTCGATTCATCAAATCCATGAATACGGATGGTGCGTTCGTCAGCCAGAACGGCAACACCGAGAACTCAAAGTGACCATACCTCGTACAAAACGCTGTCTTGGGTATGTCCTCGTCTCAAATTCGCAACTGATAGCATCCTGACTTCAAGTCCAATTTTGAATACACCATCGACCCCACCACCTGGTTAAACAGGTCGTCTATCCGAGGAATCAGATACTTATTCTTGACAGTCAATTTATTCAACTCTCGATAGTCTATGCACAACCACATACTACCGTCTTTCTTCTTCACGAACAACACAGGCACGCTCCACAGTGAAGAACTAGGTCTAATATACCCCTGCTCCAACAGTTCCTGCAACTGTACCTTGAGTTTAGCAAAATCTTTTGGTGCCATCCTAAACGGAGGACGTGACACCGACCTAGCCGCTGGCACTAACTCAATCGAGAAATCAATCTCCCATCGAAGAGGTGATCCAGGAAGTTCATCAGGAAACACATCCTCGAACTCTGCCACTACGGGCACTTCCCCAAGTGTTAACTTGGAAAGGATAACCTCCAATAATGCTACAAGAGCTACTCCCCCTGGTTAACTGCCTGCACCAACTGCATGGCTGAAATCAGGGAGCAGGCCACTCCATTAAGGCCCTCAAACTTGACTTCTGCCTGCCCTTCGCTTCTCTGGGTCACCACCTTAGATAGGTAGTCAATACTGGCACGCTGCTCTGCTAGCCAGTCCATTTCCAATATCACATCAAACTCAACCAATGGTGGGACCGCTGCTATCAACATGAAATCAACTCCATCTAGCTTCCAACAAATGCGCCCTTTTTCCCCGGTGGTCATGGATGACCCGTTGGGCATGCGCACCTTCAGCTCTGCATCCGCCGAGAATAAGTCAACTCCAATTCTCCGGAAAGATGAAATCAAAGGCAAAGGCAAGGTCGGCGAGGAAGATGGCGAAGAGGAGAAAGACGACGAGGAAGAAGGTGGCCAGGGAAGCCGGAGCGGAGGCGCATCGTCTGAGTCCGGCGGTCAAGAATCCGAGACCGCGCAGACAGATTCGGCAACTTCTGGCAGTTCAGGCGGCTCGGCGACTAGCAGCAGTGGGTACTCTGAATCCTCCGTCGACATCGATGATGGCGGTGATTCAGATTCTCCTGCGGCTAAAAAACTCAAGCCAGCCGATTAGGAACTTTTTAATTTGTTACTTGTATTTTGATCTTTTTGGGAAATCCGCGGTATTTTTTTGTAAACCGCACGATTAACATTTTGTAACATTCAATGAAATAGGAATAGAAATGAAGGAAAACTTCACCTTTGACGTGTCTCTTACTTTACATCTCATTTTTCTTACTTGTTCAAGTCTGCGTGATCTCAGTATATCTTCCGATGTAATTCATAGTTAACATATAAACCGGTCTGAAGCCATACTGCGACTTTCATGCAGTCATCCACAAGAGAGAAAGAGATATTCCTGCGGCTTATTTTAGAATACCCATCGACTACAAGCCGTGCGGCTAACAGATTAAACCGTCATTAGCCGCAGCTTAATTGTACATTAATTATGAACAGTAAGCCGCGCGGCTACGAACCTTAGCTGTAACACCCCCTATCCGTCGCATAGCATATAACAGTAGGTCCGGCCGGGGCCCGACGCCATATACTACAGACAGACTCGGTGGTTACTCAATGAAAACCATCCAACTAATCATAACATCATACACAGAGCATTCTAGCGGAAGCAGTTTATATAAGTTGCAATAAAGAACCCAGCACTAAAGCATGAATGTCCACTAATACCAAATAGGAATGTTATACATACACCACTACAAGCCTTAAGGCCTTACAAAATGGTTCACTTGATATTACATGTTTTACAAACCACGACACGCAGGCCGGTCATACATGAATAAAAACAGTAAACACTCCAATTAGGCCTTCGAGGGCCAGCTTCGCAAATTGGGCTTTAGCCCGCTATTGATCGCTTGGTCCAGCAGCACCTGCAAGCAACAAACCACCGCATGGTGGCAAAATAAGGCAACGGTCAGCAATGCTGACCAAATTATAACGATCCCGCCCCCAACTCGGGGCGGCGATGCTCCTTCCCTGCATTTCATTAGCATAAGCGAGCATTATAATAATATTCATTTCATCACAGGCGTAGGATCACACGGCCACACACCCCTTGCACTCAGGGCACATTCTCGGTGAACCGGTCGATGTCACGTCAGTTAAAGCCATAGACATTCCGGACCCACCACCGCCACTTTGACGGCCAAACACATGAGCAATTTGTCTTCCCGGCATGGGCCACGTCAATTTAAGCCATAGACCGCCAAAGACCATCATCTATGCCAATGACAAGTGTCATGTAACTTTAGGTCTCTTTAACCCGAACGACATAGAAGTGGGTACGGTTCCATCTAACCCGTGCTCACGTCGCAACGACAATTTAAGCCATATGCGCAGGTCAAACTTCTCCCGAGTCCCATTTTCGTCACACAATTTCACATAACTCGGTTATGTTCAATTTGACTCTCAGGCCTCCATGTTGGCAAGATCACGCATCCGCCCAGTTTTCCGGGTGCACCTTAGGGTTAGTCCCCAAGGCTCCCTGTTGCAATCTACCGTGTAGAAAATCCGAAAAACAACCAATCGCACAGAGTCTTCTCCGGCATTTATGCAATGCAACATCACCGATACAGACCAACATGTCCGGGTAGGCTTCACACATCATGCCTATGTCCGTTCTCGCTTACGGACTCTAAACAACGGGGACTTCACATATCTACCCGAAGGAACGCCTCCAACTCACCGCAAACTCGTGAGAGCGGGCTTCCTATGCAAAGAAGGAGAGCTACATATGCTCAAGAAGAGGATCGTTAACCTAGCATTCTTCTTTGGCGCCATGGAAAAGTAAGCGCATGAAAAGCACCGCACTAGCTTTGCCTCCGTGGATCCGGAGTCGACTCGCGATTTGGAGCTTCGAAGCTCCTCCAATGGCCGGATCTAGCTTCTTCTTCCTTCCTTGGCTCTCCTCTCTCTCTAAACTTTAGAAAGATAACAACTCATGAAAAGTGAGGATTTTTAAGGCCCAATCCCGGGTATATCCCATCAGGAACAACCCCCAGCCGTTTGATCATCAATTAAAGAAACGAACAGCTTTGATTCGGGACTGAAATGTCCAATCTGGATCGCACACGGCCTGGCACACGCCCGTGTACAGGGTCGTGTGCCTCATTCGCCGTCAAAATCAACTCGCCTGGAACAACACACGGGCATCGAACACGCCCGTGTTCGACCTGAAACGCCCATGTTCCACCTGACACGGCCGTGTGGCCGGCCGTGTACCCCCATCGATTTATCCCGAAAACAACCCGAGCACTACACGGGTTCTAGGACACGCCCGTGTCCTTGCCCGTGTCTACCTCAACACGCCTGGGCTCCAGGTCGTGTACACGGTCTCGACACTCGACACTTCGTCGAGCGAAGATCGTCGACCTGACGACACGGCCTTGGACACGCCCGTGTCCTAGGCCGTGTGCCTTCACTCGACACATCGTCGAGCAAAATTCGTCGACTCCCCGGGAAGAGCGTCGACACGGGTCGACACGCCCTGCGACACGCCTGTGTCGCAGGCCGTGTGCTATATCTCGACACTTCGTCGAGCGCAGTGTCGACTTCACGGGCTGAGTGTCGACACGGGTCGACACGCCCTACGACACGCCCTGCGACACGCCCTGCGACACGCCCGTGTCGCAGGCCGTGTGCCCAGTCTCGACGCAATGTCGAGAGCAAAATGTCGACTTCGCCGGCTGAGTGTCGACACAAGCTTGACACGCCCTGGGACACGCCTGTGTCCCAGGCCGTGTGCCTCCTGCCACAACCCAAAACTGGCCCAAAACGTCCCCCTTCGCTATTTTGAGTTTCGGGGCGTTACAACTCTCCCCCTCTTAACAGAATTTCGTCCACGAAATTATATAAAGGAAAGACATGTACAAAACCAAAATTTGTTCCTGAGCGGAACAACTTCGGATACTCGTCAAGCATAGTCTGCTCTTGCTCCCAAAAGAGCTCCTCACGACCGCAATTGTCCCATCGGACTTTGACCATCCTGATTTCTTTATTGCGTAGCCGCTTGACCTCCGAGTCCTCAATCCGCACGGGCTTGACCTTTGTCGTCAGTCCACTGTCCACCGGCACTTGATCAACCGCGATCACTTGCGTAGGCTCTTGCACCGCCTTCCGAAGCATCGAAATATGGAATACATCATGTAATCCACCAAGCTCCACTGAAAGTTTCAACCGATAAGCTGCTTCACCAACTCTCTCCAGAACCTCAAACGGCCCAAGTTACCTCAGGCTTAGCTTTTTCAATCACCGCACCCGCGAGACACCCTTGAATGACTTGATCTTTAAGTACACAGTCGCCCATAGCGAACACCACGTTCCTGTGCTTGGCATTATAGTACTTCGCTTGCCGGTCCTGAGCAATAAGCAACCTCTCCTGAATGGTTCTCACCAAAGAAGTAGCATCCTCCACTTCTAAACGCTTATACAACTTTGACTAACCCGTTTCTAGCTAAGACAACGACGTGCGACATTTTATACCATATAGGGCCTCGAAGGGCGCCATTTGAATACTCGCTTGGTAGCTATTGTTGTATGCGAACTCCACCAAATAAAGGTGGTCTTCCCATTACTTCCCAAAATCCAAGACACACATGCGGAGCATGTCTTCCATGGTTCTATTGACCCTCTCGGTCTGCCCATCCGTTTGCGGATGGAAGGCTGTGCTGAATTTTAACTTTGTCCCCATCATTTGCTGCACAAGCCTCCAATCATTGGACGTGAACTGCCCATCTCGGTCACTCACGATGCTGCGGGGCACACCGTGAAGTCGTACTATATTATCCACATATAGTTTTGCCAACTTCTCCACCGGATCATCCTTCTTATGCGGAATGAAATGTGACACCTTCATTAACTGATCTACGACCACCCAAATGGCGTCGTTCTCCTTTTGCGACCTTGGCAAACCGTGCACAAAGTACATAGAGTTGTCGTCGAATTTCCACTCAGGAATAGGCAAGGACTTAAGAAATCCTCCCGGCTTTTGGCATTCCGCCTTCGCCAAGGCGCATGTTTGGCACTTCGCTACGTAGAGCGCCATATCTTTCTTCAAACCCGGCCACCAAAACAGTTTCTTCACATCGCGGTACATCTTCGTGCTCCCCGGGTGAATTGAGTACTTGGTATGGTGTGCCTCGTACAACAATTCCACCCGCAAATTACCCACACTTGGGACGCACAGACGACCGTCTTTCCAAAGTAATCCGTCCTCCACGACGAATTGGGAATTTGACCCATCCAGAGCCTCTACCATGAACTGCTTCATATGAGCATCCATATCCAAAGCCTGCCGAATCCGATCAGCCAGGTCATATTGGACTTCAGTCCAATTCAGTACTGCTTCAGCACTTGATTGCCTATCCAGACAAACAATCTCCAACGCCTCCAACTCCCGCACCAACCGCTCATCATGCACCGATAGCCAATTGGCTTGAGCTGGGGCTCGGCGACTCAACGCGTCCGCAACCGCATTCCCTTTTTCAGGCATGTAGTGGATCTTGAATGTATAGTCACCCAAGAACTCCATCCATCTACGCTGCCGCTTATTCAGATCCTTCTGATCAATCAGATTCTTCACGCTCTTGTGACCGGCGTAGATATCCATCTTCACACCGTATAAATAATGCCTCCACAGCTTCAAGGCAAAAATCACGGCCGCTAACTCCAAGTCATGGACCGGATAGTTGCTTTCATGCACTTTCAGCTGTCTCAAGCCATAAGCTATTACACTTCCGTGTTGCAGTAGCACGCAACCCAAACCGCTGCCCGAAGCATCGCTATTAAATCTCATAGCCTTCGGTCCCACTCGGCGAAGTCAGCACAGGCACCGTGGTCAACCGACATTTCAACTCCTCAAAAGCTCGCGCGCACTCTGGCGTCCAAAAGAACTTCTGCTCCTTCCTCGCCAAAGTAGTGAGGGGTAACGCTATCCGCGAGAAGTTCTCCACGAAGCGCCTGTAATAGCCGGCAAGCCCCAGAAAGCTCCGGACTCCCGCTACCGTAGAAAGCTCAGGCCACTCCCGTATCACAACAATCTTCGCCGGATCCACTGAAATACCTTCCTCACACACTATAAGACCGAGGACGCCACTGAGGATGACCAAAACTCGTACTTCGAGAACTTGGCATACAACTGATTCCTCCTTAGCGTCTCCAAAACCACAAGAAGATGCTTGAAGTGATCTTCCTTACTCTGCGAGTACACCAGAATATCGTCGACGAAGACGATCACAAAATGGTACAAGTACACCCGATAATCAATACATAGCCTCAGGCTTCCGTCCTTCTTCTTAATGAAGAGGGTCGGTGCGCTCCAAGGCGAAGGACTTGGACACACATACCCTTGCTCCAACAACTTTTAGCAGTTGCACATTCAGCTCCGCCATTTCCTTAGGTGCTAGCCGATATGGAGAGCGTGACACAGGCTTTGCACCTGGTACTAGCTCAATCATGAAATCTATCTCCCGTTGAGGCGGGGCTCCAGGAAGATCTCTAGGGAACACATCAGGGTATTCCGATACCACTGAAATACTATCCAATGCGGGCTTCGGCTTTGCAACCTCCACTAGTGTACAGAACAGCTCTGCACCAGCACGAACCGCCTTCACCACCTGAAGAGCAGACACCAACGTCTTGCTCGACCTCTTCGAGCCTGTAAAGGTCGTCTCACGACTTGCTCCCAGCTTGACTTCATTGCTACCGCAATCAATATAGGCTTGCTTCTCCGAGAGCCAGTCCATGCCAAATATTACGTCGAACTCCCCTAGCAGTAGTAACGACACTTGGAAGTCAAAGTCTTGGCTCCCTGACCACACCTAAATGCAACAGATACTACCTGCGCGTATTGAGCGCCATTGGACCATAACACATCCAATTTGTCTCTTACCATCGAAGGAGGTACTCCAACACGTAAAAACAATTCCTAAACAAAGGAATACAAAGCTCCCTAAACGAACGGTGCTCTCGCAGATAAAGTAAAGCCATAACAAAGCTTAGCACCAGTAGTTCTAAGCTAACATGTACTGGGGAGACAAGTATTTAAGGCAAAACTATATTTAAACCATACCTGCCCTTACGACGGCGTGCTTCCTCCAGGGCTTTAGGCACTCACGGGCATAATGCCCCGACTCCCCACAGTTGAAACATGTGCACGGGGTCCGACCCGTAGTCGCCCTAGAAGCACGAGAAGGAGCTGGACCCGAAGTCCTATGCTTCTTATACCATTTTCGATATACATACTTTGAGGTGTTCAGCACTTTGAATGCCGTCTCCTTTGCACTAGAGTCCTTGACTGCTCCTGACATAGCTTTCTTGGCCTTCTGCGCACCTTTCCAACAGTCTCGGGCAAAGTGCCCTTTCTTTCCACAAATAAAACATGTGTAAGTAGATTTGCTAGTCGATGTCATAGCCCCTTTTTCCAGCATTCCAACGGATGCAACTCTTATGGGGCTTGCATAGTTCGATACCATGGTCGCTGGCATCGGGAGGGTCTTCCTCAAATCTGCCTCCAAAGATCTAGCTGATTCCACCAAGGCTCGGAATCTCAATAACTTTGGTCCTAGCAGTAGAACTCGTAACTCGGCGCGCAGGCCATTATAAAATCTATCGACTGTAGCTTGCTCATTATCCAACTTGAAGCATGGGTAGCGACTTATCATAAGAAATGCTTGCAAATATTCCTCAACTGTGTGTGCTCCCTGCACTAAATGCATATTCAGCTGCTGCCCCGATGGTCTACCAAAGGTCATCTGCTGCATCACGCCCACCGACGTTGAAGCCACAACAGGGGCGCATGGTTTTACATTTCCTCCAAGCTGTGCACCCATCACAGCGAACATCGCTTCGACGATCCTTCTAACGGTTTCATATGAAGGACGAGTCTCAAACACCTCACTGGGTGCACTATGCTCCTCAGAAATCGGACATTCTGGCGGTCCAGCACCGCTTCTGGTCACCTATAGTGGTACAAAACACTGTTAATCGACCAAATAAAATTGCGAACAGTAATTATAGGAACACGCAGGTTCCTCAAACACGTGTATTTTCATTCCTAAGTGGACATTTATGGGTTCTTTTACCGTTATAACGATGACGTACACAATGTGCTCACCACCCCTTAAAAAGAATTCGCCCACGAATTCATTTTAAGCCCGACCAAAACCAGTAGTCTGATACCAAATTCTCTCATGAGTCTTTAATTACCTTGACCCATACTCAATCACATTTCCAACCTACATCAACACGCAACCCAGACCAACATGTGAAGCATCCACGTACACATCATACTCCGCACCCTCAGTATGTAGGGTCAGAACGGGAGCAATGCACAATCTGTTCTTTAGTTCCAGGAAGGCTTCTTCGCACTTCTCGCTCCAAACAACGGCCGTGTTCTTCTGAGTCAACCTGGTCAAAGGTACAGCCAGGGTGGAGAAACCCTCCACGAACCTCCTGTAGTAGCTGGCCAACCCTAGGAAGCTTCTAATCTCCTTGGGCGTGCCCGGCCTGCTCCAATCCATCACTGCTGCGATCTTTTCTGGGTCGACCGAGATCCCATCCTTATTCACCACGTGGCCCAGAAACGAGACCTGAGGCAACCAAAATTTGCACTTGCTCAGCTTGGCGAATAACTTGTGGTCCCTCAACACCGATAGAACAAAGTGCAGATGTTGTTCATGCTCCTCAGCACTGCGAGAGTAGATCAACACATCATCGATGAATACCACAACGAACTTGTCTAGAAAATCCTGGAACACCCGGTTCATCATATCCATGAAAGTTGATGGTGCGTTGGTCAAACCAAACGACATCACTAGAAAGTCTAAGTGTCCATTCATCGATCTAAACGCATTCCGTGGAATATCTGCCTCGCGGATCCTGAGCTGATGATAGCCAGAACGAAGATCAATCTTGGAAAACACCGTGCTACCACGCAACTTATCAAATAAGTAATCGATCCTCCGCAGAGGGTACCTGTTCTTAATGGTGACTTTGTCCAGCTCCCTATAATCGATGCACAGCCTAATCGACCCATCCTTCTTCTTCACAAATAGAACAGGAGCACCCCAACGTGACGAACTCTGCCTGATAAAGCCTTTTGCCAACAACTCGTCCAACTGGACTCGCAACTCGTCCAACTCACGAGGGGCCATCCGGTATGGCACCTTAGCAATAGGCCGCGTACCCGGTTCCAAATCAATCTCAAACTCAACATCCCGATCAGGGGGAAGACCAGGAAGGTCATCAGGAAAAACATCAGAGAAACCACGTACAACAGGAATCTCCTCCAAGCACGGTACACTAACAGTAGTCCCAACCGCCGAGACTAAACAAGCAAAACAATCAGAATGAAACAGCTTCTGAGCACATACCGCAGAAATGATAGGAAAATCCTGGCAAGGATCAGCATACACACTTCCAGGATGACCGTTGTCCTTGATGTAGTCCAAGCGCTTCCCTTTGAACTGAATAACCGCATCATACTTAGAAAACCAGTCGATGCCCAGAATAAAATCGAAGTCCTCTAGATCAATCATCTTCAAGTTTGCCTTTACGAGAAAGTCCCCCAACAAAATAGGGCAATCCAGAATGCCCAAATCTGATAACACATATTCACCAGAAGGGAACTTAACGCGGAAGATATCACGAACTTGATCTAGAATCAACCGATATCTCTCTACAAAAGCTCTAGCCACAAACGAGTGGGTAGCGCCGGAGTCAAATAGAACACGCGCCCAGCAGTTCTTCACCTTAAATTTCCCTATAAGAGTATATAAGCAACTAAGGAACTGCCAAAACAAAAACTATAACCATTCTAGTAAATAAAACTTTCAGGCTAGGAAAACAACTAACCTGAGATGACCTGAGTCGAAGTTTGAGCCTCCTAGGAGGAGATCACGTTCAGCTTTCCTTTGCCCTTTTCCACACGCTGAGGCAGTGGTAATGCCTGAAGTGGAACTGCTTGAAGAACAGGCTGGACCTGAGGACACCTTGTCTTGATATGGCCCTTCTGTCCACACTGATAGTATACTTTATCCTTGGACCAGCACTGGGCAGCATCATGCCCGGGTCGCTTGCAAACAGAACAGGAAACATCCTTCCTAGGAGCACCTTGAATAGCATGAACATGCTCCTTATTCTGAGCTCCCGCCTTCTTGAAACACCTCTCAACAGGGTGGCCTGGCCGGCCACAGAAGCTACACACTACCTTGCTCTTCTTTCCCGAAGCAGCACCGGGTACCTGGGGTTTCTTATCTTCAGCAGACTTCCTCTTGTCCTTCCTCATTTGCTGGCCTCTGTTCTTTGCGGTCTCAATTGCCTCCACTTTCAGAGCAGCCTCCACTACCCCTGCATAAGTCTCTGATCCATATGCACTGTCTAACTGCTGAACCTCGCTCCTCAAGCTAGCGAGGAACCGCTTGACTCGATCAGCTTCAATACTCACCAACCCAGGGGCAAACCGACTCAACTTGCTGCACTCTATCTCGTACTCACTGACCGTGAGTTGCCTATACTTCAGGTGGAGGAAGTCGTTCATTAGTCGGTCACGCTCGACCGAAGGCAAGAACTTCCTCAACAGCATCTTCTTGAATAATCCCCAAGAGCAATCGGCCACCAAGCTCTCCTTTTCCCTAAGCCACCATCTCTTAGCCAACCCATTTAGCTAAAAGGCGACTATCATCACTCTCTGATCATCTGCAATAGTGGAGTACGTGAACATCTCCTCCATGGAGATCAGCCAATCATCTATGACCATGAAATCTGCCTTCCCATCATATGTAGGAGGGATAAGTCTCTGAAACTATGAGACAAAGGCCATCTCTATTGGCACCACCACTGGAGGTCTCAGGGGAGCAGGAGGGGGAGGAGCAGCCAACCCCCCTGCAGGGTCTTGCACTCCCTGAGTCTATTGTTGGGTACATTGATTCAAATGTACCTGATTTGAAGAAGCCTCACCCAACTCAATGATATACATCAAAATGTATTTGATGTGTTTTGAGTTTACTTGTGCAGGTTAAGTATTTGCAGGAAAGAAGAACAAGTTTCTAAGTCCATGTGTCGACACCCAGGAACAAAGTGTCGACAATTAAGAAGACTTGTGTCGACACCCAGGCAAGCAGTGTCGACACTTGGAGTATTTGTGTCGACACCAGGGATGCTGAGTCGACACCAAACAAAAAGTGTCGACACAAGGAGCTGTGTCGACACTCAGTGAAGAAAAGTGCAGTGAAGTAGTGTCGACACTTAGCAGTTGTGTCGACACCCAGAGAAACTGTGTCTACATCAGAAAGTGTCGACACTTGGAGGCTGTGTCGACACTCAGCAAAAGTTAGCAGAGACTAAGTATAAGTGTTGACACCCAGAGCAATGTGTCGACACTCAGCAGAAGAGTCAACACTTGAAGAAAGTGTCGACACAAGAAAGTATGTGTCGACACTCAGCTGAAGACTCAACACTTGAAGAAAGTGTCGACACAAGGAGCTGTGTCGACACTTAGCAAAGTTCAAGAATATTTTAAGTACAAGTGTCGACACTAAGGAGTTGTGTCAACACTCAGCCAGAGTCTCGACAGAAGAAGAATGTGTCGACACCCAGAGCAATGTGTCGACACTCAGCAAGTATCAACACGGAAGACATGTGTCGACACCAAGAAGAAGTGTCGACACTCAGCGAGTTCAACACATGAAGATGTGTCGACACAAAGGTGTTGTGTCGACACTTAGAAGAATTCAGCAAAATACTGAAGTACAAGGACTTGTGTAGACACACATTATCAGTGTCGACACATGAAGAAGAAGCAGTGTCGAGATATAAAATCTACAACACAAGGAGTTGTGTCGACACCTTGTAGACTAGTGTCGACACTTAGACAACTTGTGTCGACACTTAGTCTATAAGTGTTGACACTTAAAGACAGACAGTCTCGACACTTGCAGACAGTTACAGAATTTTCAAGAACTGACTGGATGACTTGACAGCTGCCATTCCAGCCGGTCTACTGCACCTGTCAGAGTTGTCAGAATTCAGTTATGAACCGGACCAGCCGGTTACCATGAAGAAGGCCTATAAATAGGCTTATACAGTCTACAGAAACTGTTGTTGAAGTTGTTCAGATTGAGGATCAACACATCAAGTAATACAAAGAAGATCTTGCTATCAAGTGAAGATCTAAGAAGTTGGAGAGAGAGAGCTCCATCCAAGAAGTCAGCCGTTGGAACCAGGCTGAGAAGAAGGGTTCAAATTTATTATGAATCTTAAGTAGCAGAGATCAAGGATCAACTGCAGAAGAGGTCAATCTTATTGAGTTCTACATTCAAGAAGCTTTGAAGAAAGCCAAGTCAGATTGATTTCAGCTGAGTTCTTCCAAGAACTCATCAAGAAACTCACAACTCTTCTCTCTTTTCTTTGAGTTGTTGAGTTACAATTATTGTATTCATTTTATCTTGTAGGATCCTTAAGGATCTGAGTGTTGTAAGCCTGTAATTATAAAGGCTGAGTGTAGGGCTTGAGAGCCTGAGTGTAGGAGATTGGAAACTCTGAGTATAGCCCTATTGTGGCTGAGTGTAGGCCTTGGTGGCTGAGTGTAGGCCTATTATGGCTGAGTGTAGGCCTTGGTGGCTGAGTGTAGGCCTTGGTGGTTGAGTGTAGGCTTTGTGAAGAAGCTGAGTTGTAGGGCCTTGGGCCTGAGGTGTAGGAACCTGTTTTGGGTTCTGAGATAGTGGAGGAGTTTGGCCGAATCTAGTACACTGCTAGATAGGCGGAGGGGGAAAGTGGATGTACCCAAACCTTGGGGAACCACTATAAAACTGTGTGTCTACTGTGTGCTGTGATATTCTGTGATTACTGTGTGATTGCTGTGTACAAGTAGATATAACTCTGAGATAAAATCTGATTGCTGCCTTAAAAAGTTAAAAAGATTCAAGTCACCTATTCACCCCCCCCCCCTCTAGGTGTTTAGGTACAATATCTTTCAAGTGGTATCAGAGGCAGGTTACTCAAAAAAGGACATAACTGTATGAGTAGATCCTGTTGGCAGATTCAGTCTAAGTTAATTACAGAATCAAGAAAATCAAGAACCATGGGTTCCACTGAGAATCACAAGGAATTGGGCTCCATGAAGCTACCCATATGTAGGAAAGAGATCTTTGGTATCTGGAAGGAAAGGGTGAGACTGTTTATGGAAGCCTCAGACCCTAGGATTTATATCACAGTAAAAGAAGGGCCATATGTGCCCATGAAGGTATCAGTCTTAGATGCAAATCAGAGAACACCAAAGGATTTCTCTGAAATGACAAAGGATGAAATTGTTCTAGCCACTATGGACAAAAGCGCTCAGAACATCATTGTAAGTGCTATAGATGATGCAACTTTTCAGAATTTGATACACTGTAAGACAGCTAAAGAGATGTGAGATACTCTTATTGTGTATCTGGAGGGTTCTGAAGAAGTGAGGCAAGACAGAAAATCCTTGCAAAACCAAGAATATGAAAGTTTTAGACAAGGTAAGGCTGATAGCATAACTGAGTGCTATAAGAAGTTCTACAGGATTGTGAATGAGCTCATGTCCTATGGCAGAGAGTTCAGTAATTATGAACTCAATGATAAGTTTATAAGGTCCCTAACAAAAGATTGGGATACCAAGATCTGTGCCATTAGGGAAATGGCAAAGTTGGGAGAAATTCCTCCACCAACACTATTTGGCAAACTGCTGTCCTATGAAATGCAGTTAATGGTGAGGAAAGAAGAGGAGAAATCAACAACAAGTGAACATAAAGAAAGGACAGTGACCTTCAAATCAGAAGCCCCCAGAAAGTACAGGAGTAAGTCACCAACTCCACCTCCAAAGGTTGCTGAAACAGAATCAGATGAGTCAGCAAGTATAAAGTCTGAAAGCAGTGAAAGTGATGAGGACTTTGCTGCCTTTACAAGACATTTCCAGAAGTTCTTAAAGAAGAAACAGTGGAGGACAAGGCCATCTACTTCACAGTGAAAAGAAGACTATTATCAGAATAAAAAGTCTTCAAAGAAAGACAGGAAAAAGACTAAGTCTAGCAAAGCAACTCTTTCAAAAATAGTATGCTATTGCTGTAATAGACAAGGCCATGTTGTTGCAGATTGTCCAGAAAAAAGGAAGGATTCTAGTGACAAGAAAAGGACTCAATTCAAGGGCAAGAAGGAAAAGTCTTTTGTTGCCAAAAAGGACAAGAGTCTGTCAGATATTTCTTCATCAGAAACTGAGTCAGATGCTGAGGCATATATAGGACTGTTTGCTGAGGAAGAAGAAGAAGAGTTCATTCAGATCATGAACTCAATATATGAACAAGAGGACAGTCAGTGCCAAGGACTAATGGCATTGACAGAAAGTGACAAAATTCTGGAGCAACCAGGACCTAGTAAGGTACAACATTGTTCTTTTAGTTCAATTTCTTGTGCCAGTACAGAATCAGATTCATCATCATCAAATGATGAGAGTGCATCTAAGTCTGAAGAGGATATTCATCAGTTGATAGATGAATATAAAGTTCTGTTGCAAGCTTATAAGAAGAGCAAGTCCCTAGCCAAAAGTCAGGCAAAGGAAATTGCTAATCTTAAAGCTGCTGTAACTGATTTTGAGAAGTTGTTTGATCAAAAGCTTAATGAGATAGCCAGACTGAAGCACATAACTGTGATTCAGATGGGGACTATATCATTTAAGAATGATCAAATCAAAAGTCTGGAGATTAATCTTCAGAAGGAGAAAGACTTAGTTGCTAGGTTTTATAAACCTAAGTCAGTTCTAGCCTTAATTGATGAATTTGTTCATCACAAAGGTAAAGCTGTACTGGGATTTACTAAACCTGCAAGGACTGTTCAGTCCAAGTCCAAGTCCAAGGGCAAAGCCCCAACTCTCAACAAGTCAGCTGTAGATAAAATAGTAAAGACAGTACCTAAGCAAAGGTACAATAAGTTTGAGTGTTGGTGCTGTGGCAAGGTAGGCCACTTTGCAATGGACTGTTGGCACAATGCTAGTGCCAAAGTGAGTAGCAAATTGCCTGTTGGAAAGCCTGCAGGTAGCTTTGTTAAGATGCAAACTAACCAGTACCAAGGACCCAAGAATTCTTTGGGTTCTAAGGTTCACTAATCTGTTTTGCATGTGAGTACAAGTGGTCATGCCCCAATATGGTACTTGGACAGTGGATGTTCCAGACATATGACTGGAACAAGGAGTTTACTAAAGGACTACACACCTATACAGGATGGTCCAAAAGTCACCTTTGGTGGTTCTGAAAAAGGGATCATCAAGGGTTTTGGTAACATATCTAACTCATTTATTACAATTACTCAAGTGGCCTATGTTAAAGGTTTGAAACATAACCTTATTAGTATAAGTCAATTGAGTGATGTAGGATATGACATCTCATTTGTGAAAGATGGTTGTCATATCAGGAGGTCAAATGATCAAGAGATTATTTTGACTGGCTATAGAAAAAGAAATGTCTACTGTTTAGACATTATGGTTGAGAACAATGGTTCTCCAGTGTGTCTAGTAGCTGATGAGAAAGTCTCTCATTGTGTCAAATGGCACAAGAGGCTAGCCCATCTAAACTACAAGACAATAGGCAAACTCTTTAGCAAAGAGTTAGTGAGGAATGGTCCTCAAGTTAAGTATATTAAAGATGGTATTTGCTCAGCTTGTCAAAAGGGCAAGCAGACTAGATCCACCTTTAGAAGCATTGAAAACAAAGATGTTGTGAGGTGTTTATACCTCTTGTATATGGATCTCTTTGGTCCAATGCCAGTTCACAGCCTAGGTAGGAAGGTCTATACTTTTGTAGTTGTAGATGACTACTCAAGGTTTTCCTGGGTGTTCTTCATAAGACAGAAATCTGAAACACCTAGTGTCTTCTATAGCTTTGTCAAGCAAATTCAGAATGAACTAGACAGTACAGTGGTCAAGATTAGAAGTGACCATGGTACTGAATTTCAGTCTGATAGCATGACAAAACTATGTGAAGAATTTGGGATATTTCAAGAGTTTTCTTCACCAAGGACACCTCAGCAAAATGGCATTGCTGAGAGGAAGAATAGAACCTTGATTGAGGATGGTAGGACCCTATTAAATGATACATCACTACCAGAATATTTCTGGGCTGAAGCAGTTAATACTGCATGCCATGTTATTAATAGGGCTACCATAACTAAAAGCCACAACAAGACCCCCTATGAGGTTGTGAAAGGCAGGAAACCAAACCTATCCTATTTCAGGATCTTTGGTTGAAAGTGCTTTATACTTAACAATGGAAAGTCTTACTTGACTAAGTTTGCTGCCAAGTCCCAAGAGGGGATCTTTGTTGTGTACAACAACAACAGTAAGGCTTATAGAGTCTACAACTTGTCTACACAAGTTGTAGAGGAATCTGTACATGTAGTATTTGATGAAACTAGACTTATTAACAATGAGTTGTCTAGTAGTGTGTGCAGCCCCACAGGTATAACAAAGAAGATGGACAAGCTCACTATAGAAGAAGAATCTACTGCAAGGCAGCAAGTAGAAAGATAGTGGCTGCTGTCCAGGGGGAGTACTACATGTACCAAATGCAGAAGAAGTACAAGGAGTACAGCAAGATGAAGAAGTTGAAGAAGTTCAACCTGAAGTCAGGATTCCTCCAGCCAATAGGCATCTAAGAGATCATCCAGCAGAACAAATCATTGGTGATCCAAGACAAGGGGTACAAACAAGGAGCAGAAATCTGAATGCAGCAATCTACTCCAGTTTTCTATCCCAAGTTGAGCCAAAGAAGTTTGAAGAAGCCATCCTAGACCCTCATTGGATTGAAGCAATGCAAGAAGAGCTAAATCAGTTCAAAAGGTGCAAGGTCTGGGAGCTTGTTCCTAAACCAAAAGACCACAATATAATTGGGACAAAGTGGATCTTTAGGAACAAGATGGATGAGCATGGAGTCATCATTAAGAACAAAGCAAGATTGGTTGCTAAAGGATATAGGCAGGAAGAAGGTATTGTTTTTGATCAAACCTTTGCTCCAGTAGCCAGACTGGAAGCCATAAGGATGTTCTTGGCCTATGCAATCTTTCAAGGATTTAAAGTTTACCAAATGGATGTCAAGTCAGCATTTTTGAATGGTAATCTAAGAGAGGAAGTCTATGTGGAACAGCCATCAGGTTTTGTTGATTCAACTCTACCTAATCATGTCTATAGACTTAGGAAAGCATTATATGGGTTAAAGCAAGCCCCTAGGGCTTGGTATGAAACCCTGTCTAGTTTCCTCATTGAGAATAAGTTCACAAGGGGGAAAATAGACAAGACTCTATTCCTTAGGGAATCCAGAGGCAAAGTAATACTAGTCCAAATATATGTAGATGACATAATATTTGGGTCTACTGAAAGTAGTCTTTGCAAAAAGTTTGCAAAACTAATGCAAGGACAATTTGAGATGAGTAGTATGGGAGAACTTAAGTTCTTCTTGGGTCTCCAAGTAAGACAGACTGACAATGGATTATCCATATGCCAGTCTAAGTTCACCCTAGAACTCATAAGGAAGTATGGTATGGATTCATCCAGTACCATGAAGACTCCTATGGGGTCAAGTATGTCTCTTAGCAAGGATGATGCAGGGAAACCTGTAGATGAAACCTTGTATAGAGGGATAGTTGGCTCCCTATTATATTTGACTGCAAGTAGACCAGATATCATGTATGCTACATGTGTCTGTGCAAGGTATCAAGCCTGCCCTAAAGAGTCTCATTTGACAGCAGTCAAAAGAATATTGAGATATCTAAAGGGCACTCCTTATCTAGGCCTCTGGTACCCTAGGAATGGGGATTTTGAACTAACAGGTTATTCAGATGCAGACTTTACAGGATGCAAAGAAGACAGAAAAAGCACAACTGGAACCTGTCAATTCCTAGGTGGAAGACTGATTTCATGGAGTAGCAAAAAGCAAACAAGTGTGGTTATCTCCACTGCAGAGTCAGAATATGTGGCTGCTGGAAGTTGTTGTGCTCAACTTCTATGGATACAACATCAGCTTGAGGACTATGGAATTCAGGTAAGTAGAACTCCACTCTTTTGTGATTCCACAAGTGCTATATCAATTGCACATAATCCTGTTTCTCATAGTAGAACTAAACAGATAATCAACTAGCTGATATGTATACTAAGCCCTTAGAAGAAACTAAGTTCAATAGGTTTAAAATTGAACTAGGCATGATAAATTTAGAATAAGTTTATAAAATTGGCTAAGTAAAAAGGTGTCGACACACAGAGATATCTGTGTCGACACAGAAAATTGGTGTCGACATTTCAGGGAAAAGGTGTCGACACATCTAGGAAGTTGGTGCCGACACTTCAGAAAATTAGTGTTGACACATGGCAAGTAGGTGTCGACACATCCACGGTGGTGTCGACACTTAGTGTTTACTCAGAATTATCTAAGTAAAGTCTCGACTATATGTCGAGTTATGTGGTGTCGACACATAAACAAGTGTCGACACATATAATCTGTTGACTAAACTTGTGTCGACACATATGTGTCAAGACATTATAAGTCAGTGTCGACACTTATCGACAGTGTCGACACAATTTAAGTTAGCTGCCCGCCTTTTCATCTTCAAACCTAGAAAGGTATAAATAGGATTTTGCCTTAGTCTGTCGACACGCTTTCAAAAGTTTCGAGACCAAAACCTGTGTGTCGACACCTCTCTTCTCTCAGTTCAAATTCTTCAAACCCTAATGGCGCCAAAGCTTGAGGAGAACGTCAATGAAGGATATGAACTGGTGCGCGACGCGTTTGTTGATGCAGACCCAGAGATCAAGAACGTGATAACCCTAGTTGCAGACTCAGGGTTAGAATATCTTGTTTCAGAGCCAACTAAAATCTGGAAGAAAGAAGTCTTGGAATTCCTCAATGGAGCTCAAGTAGACGACTCTGGACTCAAGATCAAGTCAAGGGTCCATGGTGACAAAGTAAAGGTCTCTCCAAAAAGTCTGAGAAAAGTACTTCAGTTGCCAAGAACTAAGGAAGAAGAAGAGGTAACTGCTTCCAGGACCAGAGATGCATTGGCATGGTATGGTCTGGATTCTAAGATGAAAATTGGCTCGGTTTTCAATAGAAAAGGAATGAACAGTCAGGGGAAATTCCTGTCAGAAATTGTTGGAAAAGTAATCCTAAGTAAGCCAGGAGGGCATGATAGGGTATCAGCCCATATGTTTACTATTATGACAAGGATAATCTTCACTCTGAAAACTGACTGGTCTATAGTGATCTTTGAGAAGATTAAGGAAAGCCTAAAGAAGCCCAATTTGGGCAGGATCTTAAGTCTATACCTTGCTGGTATTATACCAGAAGTTATGGGTCAAGCTGCTGGAAGTAAAATCAACCATATGAGGAAAATGGACTTGAGGATATTCTCTAGGTGGGACAGGGTGTTGTCAAAGGAGATGCCAACCCCTGAGAAAGTAACATCTGAGAAAGGAACACCTCAAAAGAAGAAGAAGAAAGCTACCCCAGTGGCTCAGGTTTCACCTAGCAGCTCTGATAGTGAAGAGCAAGTTATCTTCACACCTGATGAGCATGAAGAAGGGACTGTTGAGAAGACTCCAGCTCAACAAGTAGTTACTGAAAGTCAGGGGGAGCTACCACCAACTAGCCCCTTACACCAGGATCAAATTCAGGGGGAGCTACTGGTTGTGGAAGAGCCCACTCCTCTTGAGAGTGAGCAAGCTACAAACATAATTCTAGAGGTAATCACTGAGCTTAATGCTTTAGATTTTCCTTTAGAGGATACTGATTTGTCTGATGTTTATCAGCAACCACAGATTCATAGTCAAGTCCCAGATGTTGTAATGAAAGACACATCTGTTGTAGTTCAAGAAGTATCTAATCTAGTTGTTGATGAGCCAAGAATTTATCCAGCCCATTCTCCACAAGAATTTACTATGGAAGATCTATTTCTTAATCTGGATCAAGAAGACTTTGGAAAAGAAAGTACAGCTGCTGAAGGAGAGAATGCTCCAGTTGAGGGGGAGCAAGTGCAAATTCTGGAAGAACCTGCAAGGCAAGAACCTGAGAAGGCACCAGAAGTGCAGAAGGAGTTACCTCCTAGCCCTAAGGAGAGGGTAGAAATTGCTAGCTCCTCAGCTTCTGAAGATGAGGAGGCTACAAGGGCAAAGAAAAAGAAATTTCAAGTATTCAAGAGAAGGAGCCAGAGTTATAAGAAGGCTTTGCAAACCATAGCACCACAGCCTACAGTACAGCCTGCACCATCAATAGATTATAGTGCTCTTATGGTTGCTATGCAGATAAAGCTTGATGAGCATAGGCAAGCCATTGAAAAGTATGTAGATGAAGGACAGAAGTCTCTTCAATTTGATCTGGCACAGGACATAAAGTCCATAAGATTTGAGATGAATCTCAATAAGAAGGAGATGACAGACTCCTTCCACAAGGGAGGGAATGCAGTGGTGTACTTGGCTACACATCAGGAGAAGATAAAAGCTCAAGTTGATGAACTTGCAGTCAAGCAAGGATATGTACTTGAAAATCAAATTAGAATGAATGATAACTTGACTGCTTCTCACAATGCCATAGTAACAGAGATGAAGAATCTAGCTACAAGGCAGACTCCAGCTACTGTTACTGCTAAAGCAGAATTTGATAAAGTCTTCCAAGAAGAAATAGCTGCTGTTAAGACTGCCATTCAAGACTCTCAGAAGATCATAACTGAAAAACTCCAAAGGTTAAAACCTTTCTACAGGGATGGAGTCAATTATCTAAATGCCCAAATCAGATTTCAAAAGATGATTTAAGGGATCACATAGAAAGAGAAGTCATAAAGGGGGAGAGGGTCTTAGTCAAAGCTGGCTCTGACCATGCAAAATGGGTTTCTAATTCCATCAGAGCCACTCTTGCTTATCCTCCTCTTTGTGATGATGATAATGTGGCAGAATCTGGAATTAACCCTACATATCTTGGAGGTGAGCAACCATAAGTAGCTCAAGTTATCTATCCTCCACCAGATTTTGATATGGTTCAAGCTGACATACAGTCCATGTATAGTCCACCTGATGGAAATCAGAAGGTTATTCTTGACAAAGTAGTTCAGCTAGTATCTGAGGCCTTACAGGAAGCTATTTTGAAAGAGCAAGCTGAACAAGAAGCTAGATTGTCTAAGAAGAGGTTCAGGGAGCAAGCTGAACAAAGACCTGACTTTGAGTAGTGGAGCCCCACCTCAAGAAATATTATCTTAACTGCATGGAAAGCTGCAAAAGATAATATAAAAGACAGAAATAAATGGTTTTCTGAAGTTGAATGGAGGAAACATGAGACAAGGCAAGAAGCCATAGTCCAATATAGAAGAAAGGCCAAGATGGGAAAGCTACCTCCTACTGCCCAGGAGCCTAGCAAGTACTTTCCCAAGCCTTATCATTATTTTAAGAGGCAAAAGATCAAAGCTGAAGAGCTAAAGAAGAAGGAGCTTAAAGGGAAAAAGCCTGCTGCTGCTGAAGACACTGAAGTCTCAGTACAAGCCAAAGTACAATCTGGGAAGGGCATAGTAATTAAGGAGGCTGAACAAAAGTAGCATAGAAATTTTCTTAAGTTTACTATGTAATCTTTTGATGTAAAGCATTCTGTAAACTTTAGAATTATGAATATGACAAGCTATTAGAACAATGTCTGTGTGATAAATTTGCTATGTGATAAATTTATTTCATAATTGTTCTGTGATGATATCTGTGTATGCATGTTTGTTTAATACATGTGATGTTTCTTTCCTGATTACATAATCCTGTTTCACATCATTCTGTAATTTTATTATGAATGGTGTATATCATTGACTAAGGGTTATGACTTCTCCAAATAGGGGGAGATTGTTTGGTACATTGGTTCAAATGTACCTGATTTCAAGAAGCCTCACCCAACTCAATGATATACATCAAAATGTATTTGATGTGTTTTGAGTTTACTTGTGCAGGTTAAGTATTTGCAGGAAAGAAGAAAAAGTTTCTAAGTCCATGTGTCGACACCCAGGAACAAAGTGTCGACAATTAAGAAGACTTGTGTCGACACCCAGGCAAGCAGTGTCGACACTTGGAGTATTTGTGTCGACACCAGGGATGCTGAGTCGACACCAAACAAAAAGTGTCGACATAAGGAGCTGTGTCGACACTCAGTGAAGAAAAGTGCAGTGAAGCAGTGTCGACACTTAGCAGTTGTTTCGACACCCAGAGAAACTGTGTCTATATCAGAAAGTGTCGACAATTGGAGGCTGTGTCGACACTCAACAAAAGTCAGCAGAGACTAAGTATAAGTGTCGACACCCAGAGCAATGTGTCGACACTCAGCAGAAGAGTCAACACTTGAAGAAAGTGTCGACACAAGAAAGTATGTGTCGACACTCAGCTCAAGACTCAACACTTGAAGAAAGTGTCGACACAAGGAGCTGTGTCAACACTTAGCAAAGTTCAAGAATATTCTAAGTACAAGTGTCGACACTAAGGAGTTGTGTCGACACTCAGCCAGAGTCTCGACAGAAGAAGAATGTGTCGACACCTAGAGCAATGTGTCGACACTCAGCAAGTATCAACACGGAAGACATGTGTCGACACCAAGAAGAAGTGTCGACACTCAGCGAGTTCAACACATGAAGATGTGTCGACACAAAGGTGTTGTGTCGACACTTAGAAGAATTCATCAAAATACTGAAGTACAGGACTTGTGTCGACACACATTATCAGTGTCGACACATGAAGAAGCAGTATCGAGATATAAAATCTACAACACAAGGAGTTGTGTCGACACCTTGTAGACTAGTGTCGACACTTAGACAACTTGTGTCGACACTTAGTCTATAAGTGTTGACACTTAAAGACAGACAGTCTCGACACTTGCAGACAGTTACAGAATTTTCAAGAACTGACTGGATGACTTGACAGCTGCCATTCCAGCTGGTCTACTGCACCTGTCAGAGTTGTCAGAATTCAGTTATGAACCGGACCAGCCAGTTACCATGAAGAAGGCCTATAAATAGGCTTATACAGTCTACAGAAACTGTTGTTGAAGTTGTTCAGATTGAGGATCAACACATCAAGTAATACAAAGAAGATCTTGCTATCAAGTGAAGATCTAAGAAGTTGGAGAGAGAGAGCTCCATCCAAGAAGTCAGCCGTTGGAACCAGGCTGAGAAGAAGGGTTCAGATTTATTCTGAATCTTAAGTAGCAGAGATCAAGGATCAACTGCAGAAGAGGTCAATCTTATTGAGTTCTACATTCAAGAAGCTTTGAAGAAAGCCAAGTCAGATTGATTTCAGCTGAGTTCTTCCAAGAAATCATCAAGAAACTCACAACTCTTCTCTCTTTTCTCTGAGTTGTTGAGTTACAATTATTGTATTCATTTTATCTTGTAGGATCCTTAAGGATCTGAGTGTTGTAAGCCTGTAATTATAAAGGCTGAGTGTAGGGCTTGAGAGCCTGAGTGTAGGAGATTGGAATCTCTGAGTGTAGGCCTATTGTGGCTGAGTGTAGGCCTTGGTGGCTGAGTGTAGGCCTATTGTGGCTGAGTGTAGGCCTTGGTGGCTGAGTGTAGGCCTTGGTGGCTGAGTGTAGGCTTTGTGAAGAAGCTGAGTTGTAGGGCCTTGGGCCTGAGGTGTAGGAACCTGTTTTGGGTTCTGAGATAGTGGAGGAGTTTGGCCGAATCTAGTACACTGCTAGATAGGCGGAGGGAGAAAGTGGATGTACCCAAACCTTGGGGAACCACTATAAAACTGTGTGTCTACTGTGTGCTGTGATATTCTGTGATTACTGTGTGATTGTTGTGTACAAATAGATATAACTCTGAGATAAAATCTGATTGCTGCCTTAAAAAGTTAAAAAGATTCAAGTCACCTATTCACCCCCCCCCCCCTCTAGGTGTTTAGGTACAATATCTTTCATCTATCCTACCATAACTGCCACCAGAGACTGGATCTGGGCCTGCATCTCCACCAACTGCCTGGTCAAGGAATCGTTGCTCTATCGCAGGCTAGTGATCACCTCATCACTCTGCGCTCCTGAAGACTCACCCTCATACAGGGGACTCGACCTAGTCAAAGGGCGTCTCGCCATCCTAAAACCATAAAAACTGAGGTCGAAACCTAGTACAACAGTTAGAACAAACTACCAGTACAGACAATACATACATAAATATGAACTTTTAACTGCTATACTTGCTCTGGGATTTTATTTTATTTTTTACGAAAGTGATGCTATGCTTAACCTAGGATGGTTTACCACCATCAACTAACTCTTGTGCCTAGATCGGGAATGCATGAATTTATATTGTTTTTCTGATTTAAAATCATGTGTGTATATATGTCATCCTGCAAATCTTTAGCTTGTCATGTTGTGCCTATGCAATGTTATGTTATGCATTCTAAAAAGGCCCTAATGCATGTTATGAGGGGCGTACGCATGAAAATGTTATGCATCCCATTCTACATAACATTCTCATACAACGAAAAAGAAACGTGCTAGTCACATTCATGTTGTGAGGTTATGCATCCCATACTACATAACCCTCACATATTGCCCCTATGGTGGATCCATATACAGACACAAATTATGCATCCCATACTACATAATATGCCCCGTATACTTTATGTTATGCTATGAGTGTAGTGTTCGTGCTTCATCCAAGACGTGCTGATGACATATCGATGTGTGTATGATATGATGCTAAACATCTAATACCTACAAGGAAAGGTTGCCCGATAAATTATCAAGCAACCTCCCTCTGATACCAACTGTCACAACCCGCATTTTCTCCAAATTTAAGAAGTATCAGAGTATGAGAAAACACGCGTCGTGATGCCACGTTGAGCAGGGGATAACTGTCGACGCTCAGGCGAACACCATCTAACTAGGCTATGAAAATTCATAAGTTTAATGATTAGAAAATCAGTTATATTTTAAAGTCCGTATCCCTCGGCTCAGTGGACCATCTAGTCCACAGTTTAAAAACTATACTAATACGCTGCAGAAAATACTTTATTTATATTTGACATCCTATGAGAGTGCATAAGTGTCCCCCGAGGTCAACTTATACGATGCAAGACTCTAGATTTATTTTATATTATAAGTAAGAAAACAGTCTTTTTACGTTGCTTGGAAAGTAGTGTATGAGTTTTATAAACATGCTGATCATGAAATATACTTATAATAGTATTTTTTTTGATTTAAAAGTAACTAGCAACCTAGCATAAATCTTCCCAAGAGCAAATAGACTATCTCCAGATAGGTAGTAGTAAAACAAACATATCTAGTATCATAAGTAAAAACCACCAGCGGGCGTCAACAACCTGACACGAACCCACTGGCGAGCATGTATGTCTGTAAGAAAAACAAAAAAACTACCTCACAAGACCAAGAAACTGATCTCTACAGTACAAGAGATCACCAGCAACAACACAGCAAAACTAGCCGCCTACTCGGCTACTAATCAGAACCTGAGACATTCAGAGAAGAAAAGAATACCTCAGCAAGTAAAACAAATAATCTGCATGGAAGTGTTATATAAAAGGGTACGCAAGAGAAGAAAGTAAGGCAGTAACAGACAAACACTGTCCAAGACAAGACGCACTTGCACCAAGTGCGAGAAAACAGTAACAACCCTGTCATAAAACCTGCAGAGTCTACAAGGCAAACATGTGCACCCCCAAAAAAGAAATGTTGCAATCTACAAAGGAAGAAGCATCTAACAATCCTAGATTGTGAATAATGGCAGTAGTAAAACAACATGGACCTAAGTTGGTGACCAAAAACAGTCCCCCAAACAAATAGTTCCAACTAAAATTCACTGCGTCAGCACAAGGCCACCACATACCCAGCCTGTACCTGGGATTAAAAGGTGGCAGCCACGACTATACCCAGCCCGTACCTGGGACTAAAATATGGCGGCCACGGCTCGCACACAAAACATCCCACTCCTTTAGAGCGTCAAAATACCACTACCTGCCATAACCCACGATTCAGCCCTCAAAAATAAAGGAAGAAACGATTGGTCGGCAAGACATCCCCACCTAGGAGGTAATCACTCGGGAAGAAAAGAAAATGAAAAAAAATCAGTTAAGGCAAAATAAACGTCGATCTCATCTTACAGGAAAATGCCGATCTCAGTTTGACGATTTTCGTCGAACTTAGATCACAGGAAAACGTCGATCTCAGTTCGACGATTTTCGTCGAACTCAGATCACAGGAAAACGTCGAACTCAGTTCGACGATTTTCGTCGAACTCAGATCATAGGAAAACGTCGAGCTCAGTTCGACGATTTTCGTCGAACTCAGATCACAGGAAAACGTCGACCTCAGCCTGACGATTTTCGTCGAACTCAGATTGTCGATCTTTGTCGATCTCAGGCAACTAGAGATCGTTGATCTCAGTTCGACGAACAACGTCGAGCTGAGAACGACGAACGTCATCATCCTGACAGTGTTGAGTGCACTCAATGCTGTCAACGCTTTTATACTTAGCATAAAAACCAAGCCCGGCGTTGAGTGAGCTTCCCTCACTCAACGATTTTACACTTAGACAAAATCAGAGAAACTCAAACTCGAACTAATCAACACCCCCAGCCAGAAACATTACAACCTAATTCATATACCCTCCTCATCTCTCCAGACCACTTCATTTAGCCCATGAATGCTCTAATCAACTAGACTAAGGAAAAGAGGGGGGTTCTGATATAGCCATTACACAGGCCAGCCTAATTTCCCCCAATTCGTGCCTAACCAACACAGATTACTTTGTACAAAACCAATAATAAGGCCACAATACAACTATCCGACTATAGTTACTGTGCAGAAAAGGAAAAACATCTCCACTCTCATCTCTCTATTCCCAGCCCGAGAGCAAGTCGAATTAACAGCAGGAAGTCCAAGAAAGAAGAAAAAAATTTAACAACAAGGCTGATTCTTGAGTAAACTTGTACAGAGAGTGAACAAATAGGCTTAAGCATTTGCGTGACTAAGATTAATAGACACTGAACATTAATATTCAAGCAACAGGGTGATCTATGAGCGACAAGGTATAAAAGGAACTCAAACAAGTTACTTGGCAAGGGCGGGAGCACCACTTGCCTTGATTTCCGGAAGGTCTCGACCGACTTTTCTGCTTCCCCACGGACCTGGCAGCAACACCTAACCGAGCAAGAATGGACATTTTCGGAGAGGGAGAGGGGTCAAACGAAAATCTACAACACCAGAGAAAGACACGAAATGGAGAAAGCTTACCGTCGAAATGAAGATCTAGGGGAGAGCAGTCCAGATCAACCCTCGGAACGAAAATCCAACCACTAGAACTCTGGGAATCGGCGGTGGAAGGCAAGGGCAGCCCGCTGGTTTTCCTCTCTTGTACAGGGACGGCGGTTATGCTAACTCCGAAAAGACAATGAATAGTCTTTATTCTAATTTAAGACTATTTATAGACAACGGCTAAGTCCCAAATACTTTTTATTCTTAACCAACCAAAAGCTGTCAGCCACCCTTTCACCATAACTGCTACTTTCTAAAAAAAATATCTATATATAATATATAATATCACATTATTATAAATAAAATACAAAACGACGCGAAACCCGAACATTCTCGGAATTCGACGAAATTTGCAACATAGCAAAATACTCACGCTACGAACGCAACGGCGAAATTGAAATCAAATTTTGATGAACAAAACTCGGGTTATCACCACCCGAAGCCAAAACACAAGAATTCCTCGAGAGGCCTCACCGGTCACCAAAACAGACCCGGCTTGCTAGGGAATTTTGCCAAAATAGGCTACCAACAACCACATAAGGAACCTAAAGAGCTAATACCACGCTCTAACAAACGGCACAGGCCGGAAATGCGTCAACGTAACGCCAAACGAGAATTAAATAATCGCAGAAAAATCGTGGGCATTACACAGGGTGGACAACCCCGAAGACAATTTATCCATCTAATTGCGGGGGATACTAGATACTCCACCATACACCGCAAATGCCCAAAAATCTGGTAGAGCCCCACAAAGTACTAAAAGGGAGAACAACCATTGCGGCAGTGGATTTGTCCACTAATAACACCCGCAACAAAGGAAACCCAGAAGGAAAGCCCCGTAACGACCCGAGTTTAGAGCTTAGAGACCCACCATAATATTCCTCAGTCCCTTAGAGCCTAGGGCCGTGCTTGGAATTTATTACACTCATTTTCCTCGAAAGTGAAAATTGAGCACGCGACCACCCTTTCTGATATGAATTATGAATGGTCTTATTAATAGGAGTGGTCGAGGCAAGTGACCAAGCTCCGGGAGTTCTGAGATTTCGAGAAACCATCGAGCACCTTGACCTTCGGGTAATTTGGGACATGCTCTAAAGATAAGAGTACGAGTAGTGAGTCGCAAATTTATCCATAACGATTAACAAGGAAGTGACTCCTAATAAGCCCCAATCTGATTAAGCTACGATTAATAATGCACAACTCAATTATTAATAGATCTTAATTATGAGAGTAACCGAAGGAAGATTGTTTTTTAAAAAAGGCGTAAACTGAAATAAAACTGAATATGCCTCTTGAGAACGGAGATAGAACTGAAGCCTCCTGGATGGAGTGATTGGACTACTAACCATTTTCTTTGTGATTATTCTAGTCTTGCACTAGTCCAACTCCTTTATTCATTTTAGTCAGTACTTTTAATTCAGTACTACTCTAGTCTCGTACTGGTCAAGTTCATTTTAGTACTTCAATTCAGTACTACTCCAGTCTCGTACTGGTCAAGTTTATTTCAGTTCAGTACTTTTAATTCAGTACTACTCTAGTCTCATACTGGTCAAGTTCATTTCATTACTTTCAATTCAGTACTACTCCAATTACGTACTGGTCAAGTTCATTTCAGTTCAGTACTTCTGTTTCAGTACTTTTCTAGTTTCGTACTATTCACATCTCATTATGCATCATTTATTATCAGCAGTTTAAATTACTGCATTCTCATTACTGCAATTTACTATTATAAGCATGGGTCCTGCTTTAACGAGCAGTTATTTGTTAAGGCCGAGCCATAGTTGGGGATAACCGGAGTGGAGGTGTTCCTCCAGGTTTAGCCTCAAATAAAGCGCTGCCACACTCCTTTTCGAAAGTTGAGCTGAGCGTCGCTGCCTGAAAGTAAACGTATAGTAGGGCAGGCTGCTGCAGACCCGATGCATTTTAGAATGATTGTTTGATTGATTGCTTGTGGTAAATTGTGGCGGGTCAGTCACTGCCGCAGACCGTTCGTACCGGTGCAAAAATTTCGACGAATCAAGGCGACAGGGAGATGAGTGCCACAGGTGACCTGCCTTTATGTTTTCCCCGTCAGGTTTCCTCCACTGGTCGGCCAAAATGTTGATTCTCTAGATGTCGCCCACATCCAAGAGTACACGAGGATGTACGCTAAGGTCTGGGCTATGAGGAATGACCATCCCCAGAAGTGGCAGGACTGGCCAATGTCACCGACGACCACATCGGTGAGGCCCGCGGGGCTCGCTACCCTGCTGAAATAAAAGCGGTCCATACTATGTCGACATAGGATTGGTGTGCGCGGTTGTGAATACCTGCGGTGTGTGCGCGGCTGTGAATGCCTGTGATAGGGTGCAGGTTGAGAATGTCCAATGTACTGTTATACTAGTGGAGATATAATAAATAACTGATATGTATTACTGTTGTTTTTCCAGTTATACTATGTTGTGTTTCTTTATAAATGCTCCTAGCCTATATATATGAATTATTTTACTAACTCTCCCGTGCTTCGGCCATCTACTTTAGTTGGGTGGGTGTGTACTCGTCCCCAGGATATGGATCTGGGGAGGAGAATTTTTTCGACTTAGCTCTGTGACTAACGGTTATTTAAATAACCAATCACAGGAAATGGAGCACCGTAGTGATCCGCCACCGCAAGAGATTGCGCCAGCAGATAGAACCACCTGAGCAGCAGCACCCCCGACATCTTCAGAGTATTGATACGTTAGTACCGACGATCTGATTGAGCAGAGAGAGTGAGGAGTCATATCTAGTACTTCTACAACCTACGGGCTTATTAAATACTTAGACTACGGCTTTTGTGCTCATGTAAACATATATAATGTTATATATATATATATATATATATATATATATATATATATATATATATATATTATGCTCTGGTTTCCTGTTAATGCTTCCGCAATTCTCTGGTGTATTGTGAATGTTATGATTCTAGCTGAGCAACGCGGCCCCCTGGTGCTTAGATAGAGTGGGTTGTTACCCCTAAGAAGCACTGGGTGGACGTCTTGGACAGTAAGATCCCCTCCGGCCCGACCCGGGTAAAAGTTGGAGGAAGAGGTCTTATAGCCTACACATAGCCAACCTCTGCTATTCTGAGCAGCTATGTGCATCCCAATTGAATCTGCCAATAACATAACTTTGCTGTTTCACCAGGCTACAGGATGGCCAACGAGGGTAAAATGGTAAAATCACATCACAAGAAACTGGGTGAGTGGCCCGCTGGAGCCTCCACTTGTCGGGGGCGTTCACCGCCTCTATCCCCCTGGGCGAGTGCAGTCTGGGCCTGCCCCACTCGCCTGCTGCCTGTCGAGCCTCCTAGGGTAAGTGCTAACCAGCCCACTCCACTCGCCCGCTACTCACCGAGCCCATGGGGCGAGTGCAAGCCAACCTACTCCACTCGCCCCTCAAACTGTTCACCCTACCTGGACGAGCCGGACTGCCAATCTTGGCCGATCTGGTTCTTGTCTCCAACTACTCGCCGGATATGGGGTGGTACAGTAGATTTAATGGATAGGTTAGTCAGGGGAGCTGATGGCTCGGGAATTCATGTCTGCATGTATTGAAATTTGTGAAGTGAAAGTGGGTGATGGGTAGGCCGGGCGGTCTGGGCGGCCTGAGCGGTCTGGGTCCGCAGCCTGGGCGGACTACTGGTTGCGGCCTGGGTGACCATGGCTTGGTCTTGGTGGCTTGGTTATTCTTGAGGAGCGGCCTATGCGGACTGGTGTGCGGCCTAGGCTATAGGAGCTTTACAAGGCTCTGAGGTACGAACTCTTGTGGTTCTGAGTTTGGATTCTGTGAAGAATCTGGGTATAAGGCTATGGGCCTGAGGTGTAAGCTCTAATGAGCATATTAGTGCAGTTTGTGCCTAGTCCAACAAATTAGTTTGATAGGTGGGAGGGAAAGTGGATGTACCCAATTGGGGAACCACTATAAATCTTTGTGTGTTTGTTGTGGTGCTTGTTTTCTTTCTTATTGTAGGATCTAAGGACAAGCTCTAGATAGATTAATTTGAAGTCAGCAAAAGAGTTGATAAAACTTAAAAAATATATTCACCCCCTAGGTGATTAGCTAACCTTCAGTTAAGCAAATTTCAAGTAGTATCAGAGGGAGGTTAGTCAAAAAGAATTTAACAATCTGAGTATACCTCCAAGGTAAGCTATAAGATAAAATTATGGGGGTTAGGAATGAACTATAAGGAGCTAGGTGCCATGAAGCTACCCATCTGCAGGAAGGAAGGATTTGGCCTCTAGAAGCAAAGGGTCAGACTGTTCATTGAAGCATCTGACCCTAGGATCTATGTAACAGTAGTGGAAGGCCCCTTTGTCCCCACAAAGGCTTCCACCATAGATCCAACTGTGAGAGTGCCCAAGGCATATTCAGAAATGGACAGAGATGAGGTGATTCTGTCCACCATGGAAAAAAAAGGCACAAAATATTATAGCTAGTGTCATTGATGACTCAACCTTCCAAAATATTATACACTGCAAGACCTCCAAGGAAATGCGGGACACCCTTGTGGTCTATATGGAAGGATTTGAGGAATTTAGAGATGATAGAAAGTCCATGTTCAATCAAGAGTATGAGGCTTTCAGGCAAAGCAAAACTGAAAAAGTAGCTGACTGTTTTGAAAGGTTCTTCAGGATAGTAAATGAACTAAGAACCTATGGTAGAGTCTTTGGCAAATATGAGCTAAATGACGTGTTCCTTAGATCTCTCTCTAGAGATTGGGACACCAAGATTTGTGCTATTAGGGAAATGGCTAAGCTGGCAGACACTCCTCCACCAACTTTATTTGGAAAGCTGCTATCCTATAAAATGCAGATGGCTGCTGATAGTAAGAGGAGAAGAGCAGCCAATTCAAGTCCAAGGACAAGTCTGTGGCATTCAAGTCAGAAGCCCCAATAAGAAGCAGAAGAAAGACTCCCTCGCCACCAAGGAGAGAAGCTGAATCTAGCTCAGAAAATTCTGAGCCAAGCCCATCAGACGACCACATGTCTGATAAAGATCTAGCTGCCTCCTCCAGGCAATTTCAGAAGTTCATAAAGAAGAAGGACTGGAGGAGCAGACCATCTTCATCCTCTTATCACAGGAAGTCATCCAAGGATGATAGGTATGTCTCTAAAACTAGTAAATAGATTTCTTCTAATGTCATCTATTATTGTTGCAGTATGGATGGGTATGTCATTGCTAACTGCCCAATCAAAATAAAGGAAGAAGATAAGAAGAAGAAGAAGAAGAAGAAAAAGCATCACAACCACCATAAGGGCAAGAAGAAGGAGAAGTCCTTTGTGGCTAAGAAGGAGAGAAGCTGGACAGATTCTTCCTCCTCAGAATCTGAAGATGAAGAGGAAGAAGCCTATATCGGGCGGATATCTGTTGTTACTGATCCAGAAGAAGAAGAGGAATATTCTGCTGCCAGGATTGGAATCAGGGCCCCTCTGTCACACTTAGACAATTACAATGAGGAGGATGAAGAAGACTATAGATGCGATGGTATAATGGCAATTACTGAAGAAGAAAGAAGTCCGCTTGATTCAGAATTAATCAAGGTACAACCTCTTTTCGATTCTACAACGTCCTCTGACTATGAGACCAGTCTAGATACTGGTGCATCTTCATCCTATGATAAAGATTTCTTATAATATGAGACTGATGTCAATCAATTGATTGACAAGTATGGACTACTCTTAGATGCTCTAAAGAAGAGCAGAATTCTTGCCAAAAGGCAAGACAAGGTGATAGAAGTCCTAAAGCCTTATAAAACTCTTTATAACAATAAATCTATTGAGTTTTATAAAAAGTCATGAGGTGTCTAAACTAAAGAAAAGTCTTGAGTGTCAGACCATGCTTCTAGAAGAGAAGAAAAAGCATATTAGATATCTGGAACAAAAGTTCACAGAGAAATTGGGGATTGTGACTAACCCTTCTCAGTCACAGGGTTAGTTGCCAAAAGCTGCAACTTGTCAACTCCCTGAGAAGCTGGGTATTAATCACATCAATCATCATTTCAAATCTGAATTCCCTGATAAGAGGACAGTGTTTCAAAAGACAAATTCACCTTCTAGAACTATCAAGGTTGGATCTCCTCTTAAGGATCAACAAAATGTGTGCTCTACTAGTGGGGTAATGACACATGATCTCAGAAGGAGTGATGTTGTCCACTCTAGCCAGAACTCTCAGGATACGTTCTTTAGATTTGGATCTAAATATCCTTTATCTAAAGAGATGAAAGATTCCACTAGATAGCAGGCTCCAAAAATACAATTGGCCCATTCTGTATCAGGTGTATTTAGATCTTTAGCACCTTCACTCGGAATAAGGAAGAAGCATCATGCTATGCTCATCTAACAAAATCTGGAGCTGCTCACTTCTCTCATGGACAGCAATTATGTGTTGTCCTGAAGAGAAGGTACAACATTCATATATGTTGGTGTTGTGGGAAGGTGGGCCACTTTGCTATCGATTGTTGGCACAACCTGAATATGGCTAGTGGACAGAAAGGTGCTCAGTACAAGCAGAGAGTTGGACAGATGTTTTATAATGCTAACAAGAACCTAGGACCCAATTATCATTGAGTGCCTAAGGGTAAATGAATTCTATTTTGCAGGATAGTCCAAGTACCTTTCCAATTAACACTTGGTATTTGGACAATGGATATTCCACGCAAATGTCTGGGACAGGATAGTTGCTCTAGGAATATGCTCCAGGAAAAGCAACAAATTAAGATTGAGGCTGTCAAGTATGTAATCCTCAAAAGTTAGAGGAAGCAAGCCTCAAGGTAAGTCTCTCTCTCTTATATAGAGATTAAGTTTGCTAATTATTAAGTTATGTTGGATGTGTTCAAGCTGAACCTAATCAAGCACACCATATAGAAAACAGTGATTTAATTATCTACACTGTTAATTTTTGTTGGCTTTACTCTAAAATTCAAATAACTTATTATCAAGCTTTAAGGTAAACCAATGCATAGATTGGGGTGCCAATAGAACTAGCTCATTAACATGTTAGGTCCCCTTCTATTTAACATTAATAAAAATTTTACTAAGTCAAATAAATTGTACATCGAATCAGTAAGGGAAGCCACAAATTAAAAAAGCATGGAACAAATAGAAGAAAAGATGAGAGGTAAAATAGAAGTGCTAAATTTTCCACTTCGTAACTGGAAGCGTAACACAATACATTAAAAACAAAATGTACAAGATAAAGCTAAAATGCTTAATTGGTCATTCAGATAATAAGATAATTAAACTTTTCGGTATAAATATAAAGGCGGCAAGAAACAAATGGTCAATCTACTTTTAAAACCCTTAACCCTAGTCGTTGAGACTGAAACCCTCTCAGCGTCTTGCCACACTGTTTAAATGGTGCCAAATGTCATCAAGGATCTCCAGGAAGGATATGAAATTGTGAGGGATGGATTCAGTCATACCTCCCCTGGGATTAAGGCTGTGTTAAGGATCATTGAGGTTGCAGGCTTGGAATAGACCCTTTCTGAACCCTCCACCATTCTTAAAAAAGAGGTAGTGGAATTCTTATCGAACATTAAAGTGTACTCCTCTCAAAACTCTCTTACGTATAAGATTGAAGATATCAAAATAAAGGTAAACCCTAAGAGATTAGGAAAGTCCCTTCATATACCCTCTGTCAACCCTAGCGAGGAAGAAGAACCCGCCATCACAGATAAAGACAGTGCTCGCAGGTGGTGTGGATACAATGAGGCCAAATCTGGGTCTCTTAAAAGGAAATTCTTCAATTAGAGAGGCAAACTGCTAGCATATATTGTAGGGAAAGTCCTTATCTGCAAACCTGGATCATATGACACTATCTCCAGGTCCATATTTGCTGTCTTGACTAGAATTATCCTGAATAGAAATACCTCATGGTCTTCTCTCATCTATCAGAGATTATTGACTGTATACCCTCTCCAAACATGGGCAGAATTCTTTCCTTATACCTAGTGAACACCTATCCTAATACTTTCAATAGGAACTTGGATGAAGATTCACTACCTTAAAAGAATGGACATAAAGACTTTGGATAGATTCACTAGGGTCCTACTAATGAGCCAACCTTCAGGAATAAAAGACTCCTTTAAGGGTACAAGGAAGAAACCTATAGAGGAAGAAAGAACTTCCAACTCTGAACCAGAGAATGGATCATCCTCTCCAGCTGATGTTGGTCTACAGGTTGACTTATCACTCGGTCAATCATCTACAAACATTCAACTCCAGGATACTGTTGTGCATGTTGATAAAATCCATGCCATCCCTAGGTCAAAACAAGTGTCAAAGATTGGCAATGAGAAGATGAGGCACATATGGCAGATACTGATGATGTAGCTGCAATTGATGATATGCCTACTACAGAAGATAACCATGAGCCTCCTAAAGCTTTAGATACTTATCTTGATAGGTCAAGCCCAGAGAAGGATGCTCAGTCTGAGGGGGAGCTTGATCAGATGAATTTGATAAACTTGGATCATGTTGTCAACAGAATAGTTGAGTCTGCACCCACTACAGGTAATACCCATACCCTCTTAATTAGTAGTGTTAATGCAGCTTTAGCTAAGAAAATATTTCCTACTATAGGTGTTGTAGTTGAGGGGGTGCCTTCTCAGATCCCTGCTCAGAATGTTGTACCTCCTCCTATGAGCCATACTTCATCTACTCCCATGTCCAATGAGGAATTTCTAAACGAAATCAAAGCACTCTTGGATGCTCAGACCGCAACCCTCAAGGAGTATGTTGATCAATCAGTTGCCAAACTAAGGGATGACTTGTCAACCAAAGTCAATGAAAATAAAGAAGAAATCTCTCACTTAAAAAAATAGGTCACCACTTGGTTTGATAGGGCTGGAACTGCTGGCATCAAAGTAACCACCCTCATGAAATCCTTGGACCAAAGCCAAAAACTCCCTGCAGTTGACATAGGATATGTCAAGAATTGTGTGAGTGCAACTGATGAGGTGATCAAGGGTACAACAGATAATATAAATAAGCATGTCACCAATATTACTTTCCAATCTATGAATGAGGCAATACTTCTGAAAGATGAGTTGCTTGCTGACAATTAGAGAATATTTAATTCTATATCAAGCAAGAATGAAGCCAACACCACCTTACTGCAAAAGATCATCTCTAAATAAGGCAGAAAGGGGGAGAGCAGCCATGCTAAGGCAGCAGCACTCATTGAAGATCAAACCTTCAATGTAATTCAAGGCACCAGGGTGGCACTACACCTGCCCCTCTTGGATAGAAAGAGGCCAGAGGACCTAGACTTCCCAGCACAAGCTAGAATTGCATAGGATGCATATCTTGTTGCCAGAATAAATAGGGAAGGACTTAATTGGCTGCAGAGTTCATGACAAAGAGGAGAGCTGAGAACAGAGAAGATCCAGATCATGAACAGCTAAGTGATGCCTCTGAATCCATAATTATCAATGCTTTGGTAAGCCATGGACAAATCTTAAAGAATATTGATAGTGTATATCCTTCTGAGGAATGGATAAAGCATCTGAAAAGAAATTTCCTAAGGGAAAGAGTATTCAAAGAGAATCTGGTAAGGAAGAGCAACCCCAAGAAAATGCCTCCCAGATATATTCCAAAGCCATTCCTTTACTTCAAGTGGCAGGAGAACAAAGCTGAAAACTTGAAGAAGAATGTTGCTTCCAAGGATGCTGATGTCGCGGCCCCTCCGCCACTACTGGATGATGACTCGGTTGCCGAGGCACAACGACACAAAGATCTTAGGTGTCGTGATGATGCTGAAGGCAGACCGCGTTACAACCTCCGCCCGCGACGTGCCAAATCCGCCGTGAATAATTAATTACGTTATTTCATGCACTTTTATTTTATATTGATGAATATAAAATTATTCCATGTTTGGATGATAATTTTATATTCATAAATGTTATGTAATTTTTATTTCTGGACATTTTATAGTTTGTGGTGTGTACTTAACCATACGGATGGATGAGATTACATCTCCATCATGGATGGTTAAGGGCTTGTTGTAACTCCTATGTGTTTGTAACTCTTATGTGTTTGTAAATCCTATATAAGGAGACCTCTTTATGAGAATTAATAGAGAAGAAGAAGAATTTGAATCCAAAGAAACTCCCTAGGAGAAATTTAGCCAAGGAGAGACTCCAAGCCGCCGGCCTTGTGGTGTGAAGCCGCCCCCTTGCTTCCTTCCTCCCCTCTTCGGTGCGACGCCGACGTGGCTTCCTTCGGTGCGACTCCGAGGAAGAAGGATTGCAGCCCCATTCGGTGTGACGTCGGTGGTTCCGCGGAGAGAGTGAATCTCCCACCTATCTTGTGTGATTGATGTTCTTGGTTGGGTAATCTCATCATCTTTAGTGATTCTTGCTTTAAGTTTGTGGAGGCTTTTGCGAACCGCCTTTTCCATGATTTTAAAATACATCGCTTGCAAAATCTGATCCGGCTTCGTTGTTATTGAAACTCTTGTATTCCGGATTGGGAAGATCCGTTGTGGGAGCGAGACTTGGCCTAGCCTTGACTTGCTTTCCAAGATTGGAGCACTTTGTGTCAAGAAGTAAATTAATCTCAACTGG